>PVJH01007253.1:0-94474 GCA_004026705.1 Nesogale talazaci
GGTAGCAACAATGAAACATGCAACTTTCCTCTAGTTCTTAAATGCTTCCTCTTTCTCACTATCAGGATCCCAATTCTACCTTAAAAATCTGGCTAGACCAGCAGATGTAAGTGTACTGGTGCAGATAGGAGCCAGAATCATGGGGAATTCAAGACTGATGATCACTTCGGGACCAGTGGTGAGAGTGGTGGAGGGAAGGTGGAATAGAAAGGGGGAACCGATTGTAGGGATCTGCATATGACCTCTCCCTGTGGTACAGAACACAGGGAAGTGAGTGAAGGGACAAGTTGGGCAGTGTACAATATGACAAAATAATGATAATTTGTAAATTATCAAGGGTTTATGGGGAAGGAGACGTAGGAAAGGAGGGGAAATATGAGAAGCTGATACTAAGGGCTTAAGTAGAAGGAAGGTGTTTCAAGAATGATGATGGCGACAAATGTACAAATGTGGTTTGCATATAATAGACATATGTATTGATGTGATAAGAGTTGTGTGCACTCCCAATCAAATGATTACAAAACGTTGAGATGTCTCACAGTTGTTCTCAACCTTCCTAATGGCATGACACTTCAATACAATTCCTCATATCGTGGTGACCCCTAGCCATAAAATTTTTTCATCGCTATTTCATATCTCTAATTTTCCTATTGCTGTGAATCAGGTGACCCTTGTGAAAAGATCATTCGATCCTCCAGGGGATTTATGACCCAGAGTCTGAGATTACTGTCTTAGAACAATAGCAACATTCCCTAGGTGGTTGCTTTAGGGAATATGTCACATCTATGGTTTCGCTAACCCTGACAGCACTCTTATAAGGTGATGTTATGACGACTAATTTGTATATGAGTAGCATGGTTCATAATGGTTGAATTCATCTAATTTGCTTACATTTTAAGGACCCGAGACCAGATTAGAACATTCAAAATAAACATATGTTCTACATAAACTATCTGCTTTATTGAGTACAGCATACTATGTAAAACCTAAACCAAACCACACCCCTCATAGTTGAATATGATTTGACAGACACAGAGCATGTCAAAGAGTGGAGGCAAGGGCAGAGTAGACCTTTGCTGTATGGTTTTCTAGGTTGCCATCCTTATGGGAGCAGATTGGCACCTTCTTTTGAGGGGGAGCTAATGGATTTGAATACCAATCATCTCAGGTTGCAGATGAGTCCTTAACCAGAGACCCCTGAGATACCATCAAACAAAGAAAAGCAAACTGATGGCCACTGAGTCAATTCCAACACTCTTCATAACAGCCCACTGAGAACTCTCTGGAAGCTAGACAACTCCTTCTTGACCTGTAACAATGCCGTTTCCAGAGCACACAGTGCAGATCTACTCTGTTCTATAGGTTTGATCTCATGGTGCATAAAGAGGGCTTCAAACCAAGAATTCAGACATTCAGGACTATAATTTATAGTTTTTAGGTCTTGTCAATATCTTTAAGGCAACTATTCTTAAGAAACAAAAGGATTTTTTTTTAAAAGAGATTAGGAAAAGAGTAGAAATGATGAGTCATTCAGGAAAACTTTCTGAAGAAAACTGACTCTGAAATAAGATCCAAAGTAAAGAGGATTTTCTACAAAGCACATAGGCAAGAATGGATTACCTAAATATCTAGAGAACTCATACATGGTAAAAAAGGCAATCTTTTTGTATTAACATCATAAGTGTGCTTTAAGTATGGTTGTCATCTTTAGCCCTATTACACCAACAAAGCCTTCCTAGAAGAGTCAAAATCTCTTTACCATTCCTGACAAGGTTGGCATACCACATGTGAACTGTTCACTGTATATTAGTAAATTAGTACAGAGCTTACTGGGTAATCAAACTCGATAGACAAGGAGGGAACGTAGTATCCCAGTGAAGGTCAAGTTTGAACGTTTGGCAGCTTTCATGTTCATTGTGACAAAATAAAACAAGGTGGACCTCCGACTCCAGTGTTTCTTATGGGCTGTCCTGAGAGGTGTGAAAGGCCTGTCCTGCTCCCTCCAGTGTCTATGAGGCAGTGGGAGCTTTCTACTCCTGTAGAGCTCTGTAGTCTTGTACCCACCAGGGGAGCCATTCTACCTGACCCTCGAGGGTTGCCACGAGCCAGTATCTACTCAATAGAAGATTTACATCATAGCTCATTTCTCTAAGAATTTTCTAAATTTTACTGCATGACACAAGTTCAACAAACAGACAGAAAGGGTTTTTTGTTACTGATGCTAATTTAGAAAATGAAGATCCAACATGGAGAAAGGTAGAAAGAATAATATGAATAAGAAACACATGAGGCATTTCTTCTCTAACCTATCAACCCACAATGAGATGGAAACAGTACAATGGTGGTAGGTGGGTTATTCATATCTTATTTCTTTAAAAGTTTCATGTCAATCATAATTTGCAAATTTGTTTTTATTCCTAGTTTCCCCTTTTCAGTTCCACCAACAATCTCTCAAAATTGTTTTGGAGCATAAATGTGCATAAGGAGGATTTTCTGGTAGCAAAGGGGCCTGTTATAGTAAAGGATAAAGAACAATGAAGTCTCACCCCCCCAAAAAAAACATCATGGATGAAAAAATCCTGAATTTATAATGGCCTAGTCAACCGTTTTGGGATGATCAAATAGTCCTGTGTATTGGCAATGCCTGAATTATGAGACTTCCACTATGAATCGGGTTGAATATTAAGGCAAGCAAATAGATCAAGGCAAAAATGAAATAACACTTTCTGAGGCTTACTCGAGAAGTTAGACCAGCCATTGAACTATTTATAAACATCCAGATCACTTTCTATATTAGGCAGAGGTCTCCAGAGAAATAAAACCAGATCACTAATAATTGTACATATATTTATATAAATAGATATCTAACAAAAGAAATAAAAAGTTAACTAATCTATAAAACAGCACAAATGACTCAGTGCAGCTCACTCGCAAGAGACAGCTAAAACACTCACAGTCCTTCGAGTCTTGAAGGCCACCAGGTAGTCCTCTGTAGAGCAACGCAGGCTATCTGGCCAAAGACAGCAAACAGAAAGGCAGGTCATCAACAGTCAGCCAGACGACAGGGTCTGACCGAACCCCGCTCAAGAGATGTGTATTCCAGCAATGTGGCGAAGGAGGCTTGAAGGAACCTCAATTTACAGCAAGACGGTTTATGGCTTCGGTGCCCTCCAGGGAGTGTAGCTCATCAAAGGAGGTACAGGACAAGCAAGGCACTAGCTACACACTGGTCTCAAGATCCAAGCACAAGAGCAAAAAGACCAGTCTCGCTGAGTTATCGATCTCTCTGCCCTTCAATTAATCTCAGGAGTTCATTGACCATGTTGGCAAAACAAGAACAAAAACAAAAACAAAACACACCTATCACACTTTCCTATGAATTTAGCAAAGTACATATGTTCTAGTGAAGGGCCAGCTATAGTGTGGATGTGGTGCCGCTAACAAGGATTCCTAACTTGGAGCACCAGTGTGAGAGAAGGGCTACGAGCTGCTTCAATTGACATCCCTTTGTTTAAAACAGGCATTTAATTCCTCATCAGTCCTTTAGATGAGCTCCACATAGTTGTTTTGAAAACACACAGTTTGAGAACAATTAAGAGGGTGCATAAAATTCCCAGAGCTATCCATGCCTGAGTTATAACCACTTAGATGTGCAGCTTAACAAACCATGTGTGCATACCCATGTGTTCTGACATATTGAAACAACACTTTCTATCAATTAATAGATTATTAATGAACGCTCATTAGTGTAGCTTATGGTGTGTCTTTTCAGGCGAACTCCCAATGGAATTCATTTACTTAAGAAATATTTATTGGGTGCTTCTGAAAGCTTCAGCATTGGGAGTAACAAAGAAAATGAAAATAGCAACAACAGCAGCAACAGCAACATATACAGTGTATATACATATTTAGCCTTTGGGAGGCATATTATTACTTGTGTCTTGATTGAAGTGAATCATGTTTCCTGAGCCATCCTTAATTCTTAGAACTTCAAGTACAAGAAATACTGGCAACATTTATTTTTCTTCATTATTACTTGCTATTTGATATGACATAATTTTGCAAGCTAAAATATGTTCACAATACTACAAATATTCATGCACTTATTCAAATATCACATAACCAAAATATAATATTTAATAATAGCACAGTAAATACACCCTGTGTACCCTAAGAGTTGATTTGAGTACAGTCATAAATAACTCATTATAATTCAGACATCATAAAAGCATTTTATTGAACTTAAACCCAATGTGTCATTTGTAGAACATTATTTTTGTTTTATCTTTATAAAAAAAGTTTTCACATGAAAATTCATTTAAATACAATTTTCTAAAACTTATTCCATTTTGGCTTTTCCAACTCGTAGAGACCAGAGAGAGTAGAGTAAGTCTATTTCATGCTTCCAAGTCTGTAAATCTTTACAGAAGCACACAACATCATCTTTCTGCCATGGTTCAGTTGGTGAGTGTGAACTACCAACCTAGGTTTTAGATTCCTAAAGTACCACCAGAGCTCATTGATCACTCTCTAGAATGTTTCCAATGTACCCCTCTTTGAACTTATTAAGCTCTCATACAGTTTCATACTAGAATTTCCCAAATACTTTCCCATGGAATCTGTTTTACATGAATCGATGAATAACGTCTCATGAAATAATTATTCCATAGTTCATTATGGGACTAATAATGATGAATTGAAGCAAATGCCTAACTAAATTATTATTATTGTCATATCTTACAACACCTGACTTCTCCCTTCACCCATTTCTATACTGCCCATCTCCCAAAGAGGAAGCTATATGTAGATCCTTGCAATCTGTTCTCTCTGTCTACCCACTCACTGGTTGTGAGGGAGTCTCCTCTCTTGGATTCTCTATGTTTCCAGTTGCTATCTGTACCAGCGTACATCCTCTTGTCCAGTCAGGTTTGTAAGGTAGAATTGGGATTATGATAGTGGTGGTGGAGATGAGGCATTTAAGGACTAGAGGAAGACAGCATGTTTCATCGTTGCTACACTGAACACTGAGTGGCTCATCCCCTCCCCAGGAGCCTTCTGTGAGGGAATGTTCAGTTACCTACAGATGGGCTTTGGGTCCCCACCCTACATTCCTTCTCATTCACATGGATAGGATTTTTTGTTCTTTGGTGCCTGGTAGCTGATCCCCTCAACACGTTGTGATCACCCAGGATGCTGTGCTTCTTCTATGTGGGCTTTGTTGCTTCTCAGCTACATGGCCGCTTCTTTAAGGAGGGTGGGGGACCAGAGAGGAAGGAGAAAAATGAGAAGCAGATACCAGGGGCTCAACAGAAAGCAAGTGTTTTGAGAACCATGAGGGAAACAAATGTACAAAAGTTCTTGACACAATGGATTCATGTGTTGATTGTGATGAGTGATACGAGCACCCGATAAAATGATTGACTTTTTAAAAAGGAGCTTCTGAGAAGCAGGAGGAGGTGCATAAGGCAAAGGTCATAAACTGAGTGTGTCCTCCAAACCCTGAGATCCCTGGACAATGAAACTCCATCTGGAAGAGAATTGGAGCAGTAGCAGGACCAGCAGTCAACAAATGAGTCAGAGTGTTAGGCCTTGAAGCCCACGAAACAAGTGAAGCTGAGTACTTCTGGACAGGAAGCTAGCTTATAGTGAGACGTGCCTTGGATAAGTTAGTGGCAAGAGTTGGGCTCATGGACACCCAGATCCTTGGCTACATGTTGAGGCTTACAGTGAAATGGCTTGCTCGTAGGCATTTATTAGTGGCCCTGAAACGCGTTCTGACTTAACAACTATATCCTGAGCATTTTTCACCAAATTGCAACCTGTTAACTTCCTTATTAAACCCTTTATTCATGAGTATTTTCATGAATCTTTAATGAGTTCTGTGTGGCCTTTGCAGTGAATTAAAGGATCTAGACAGAAAAGTCGAGTGAGAGAAAAGTCAGTACAACCAATTTTATGTTAGATGTTTAAAGATAAACTGCTGACCATAAACCTGCATCACTAGGTATTGAATCCTCTTAGATCTCTTCATTACTGATGCAATGTGAATTGTCTTCATTAATGTTCTCTAGTTACCTCTCTAGGATCTAATATCTATTTCAATGTCTAAACAGAACTCACAGGAAGAAAAAAAAATGATAAAAGGGTTTAAAAAGCAAGTTAACAAGTTGTAATTCCAGTGAGAAATACTGCTAGTTGTTTATCGAGACATGATACAAAGTTCTGTCAGATCTGATAAGAAATCCCCAAAGGCATCCTTCACAACTGGCTCTTGTTGGTAATGCAATTACTCTTTGGCTTATCAGAGGTCTCATCTTATACACAGCAGGATGACACTCCAGGGAATCCTGCTCATAGTTCCTCACAGGTGAGCCTATCAGTACCTCCTCCCACATGCTTACCTACCACATAGGAAAAGATCTTTTAGTGGGAGTTAGGGACTTTGGTTCAGATATCCCACGGGTAGTTTTAGCTTGTCCTACAGGGTCACTATGAGTTGGTATTGATCCCTGTGCAATGAACCAAGACCCGTATGCTATGTCCCTTCTGGATCCAGATGACAGAAGCAGCAGAACCAGAAGACAGGGCATGGATCAGAGCGATGGACTTCCCAATCCACAGAACACATTAAGATGAGTTCTTTGTGCAGGATGCTACCCTGTGGAGTGAGGAGCCTCTGGGCACTTAATTTAGGAAGTTGGTCTTGCTGGCCCCACAGAACTTCTTCTGAAGGCTTTTGTGTTGATGGTCACAGGAGAGAGGTGCACACTTCTGTGCATTAACTAGCAGACTTGAAACTTCGTAATCTGTGCTGGTCAACAACCACCCCGAACATCTCTCCCCGACCACCTGTTCACTTCCCTTTAATCACAAATTTTATGTGTGAGTTCTGTGCAATCATCACAATGAGTATCAGAAGCCAGAGAAATAAGTATAAAAGTAAACCAGAGGTAATTTTTATGACCTTGCAAAGAGATTTCAAATAATTGGTACAATAAATTATGTTTTCAAGAATATTAAAAATACCATCAACTGCCAGGAAAGAAGGATCATATGAATGGTGAGACTTTATCTCACAAGTTTTGAACTTATTGCCAGAGGAACTAATCTCTGGAGAGGAACATTGTTGATGAAGGATCAAATAAAAAGATCTCGGTGAGATGGACTAACATGGCAACTGCAACAAGGAAGTAAGAAATAGAAAATGTTCTGAGAATCCCAAGGAACAAACAGGTTTTCTTTGTATTGTACATTGAGATCCTAAAGGTTAAAACTGACTTCTCTCAATACAGCAACAGCTGTCAACAAGAGTGGCATGAAGGACCACATTCCAACAACTTTGAAAGCATGTAAGAAATGACCATAGTTCTACAAATACTAATTTCCAAAAATAAAGCAGACTGGAGGAACATTTTAATAGATTTATAGCAATAAAATGGATTGAACATATCATTAGAAAGCCCCCAGCATATTAAAATCCTGGCCCAGCTGGCTTCACTTGTGAATTCTACCAAACATTCAGAGAAGAAAATTCAAACCTTCTGCTACCAAATCAATTTTTAAAAGAAATAATGTTTTATCAGGGGCTCTTATAGCTCCTATCACATTCCATACATCAATCCTATCTAGCATATTTGTACATAGGATGCCATCATCTTTTCCAAAACATTTTCTATATGAGACCTTGATATACACTCCCCCCCTTTTCGCCTCCTTCCTCCAAGCTCCTACCCTCTTGAATCATTGAACAATTTTATATTGTTACTATTTTATGTTGTCATACCCAATTGTCATACACAATTTTATATTGTCATATCCTACACTGTCCATTATCTACCTTCACCTGCATTTCTGTTATTTATCCTCTTCCTGGGACAGAGGGTTATACATCCCTATCCTCATGATTTCACTACTCCCATTACTGTTCCTAAGGTGTTATCTGTCCTGAACTCCATGTGGTGAGAGCTCTTATCTGTACCGATATTTTTATTCTGGTCTAGTCAGATTTGTAAAGTAGAACTGGGTTATGGTCGTGGGGTGGAGGAAGCAATCTGGAACTAGAGGAATGATGTGTGATTCATAGGTTCTATACTGCACCTTGGTTGAATCACCCCTTTTTTACAACCGTCTGGAGGAGGGTATCCAATAGTCTAGAGATGGGTTTTGGGTGCCAAATAAATTTTTATCAATGATGTTCCCATATAAAGTTTCCCATAATAGCTTCATCATTCTCCCACAGAGTAGGTAGTAAGTTGGAACTGTCCACTTTGTGGTTAGCTGTCCAAGACAAATTGATAGAACTACCAAGCATGAATACCGCTTCTGATTAAAAAGATGTCCAGATTTATAAAAATGGTGGAATACTCTGGAGTTAATTTTAGGAAATCAGTTTAATCTTAATGGTTAAGCTAAGCAAAGACATCACTACAAAACAAAACCATAAAACAATGCTCCAACATTTCTTAACACCTAGTCAATCGAGTATAACATCTAACAATTTCATGACTTGCATTAAAATAATTTTCCATATGAAGAATAAATAAATTGGACCTTATAAAAATTCCAAAAGCTTTATGATAAGCTCTGTTCAACAACAAACTGGAGGAAAGTTTTTGCAAGGAATTCTAACCATTTTATAGTAATCTTGTTGAAGTCAGTCTGTGATAAATCATCTCAAAAAACAAAAAACACAACACCAAAATGAAACAAGCAAAACTTGCCCAAACATACATAAAACCTAGTAGGTGTGAAAGTACATGTTCAGAGGATACTTGAACGTTGGTATATATAGATACTCTATTTCTACTTTGGAACTAAAAAGGTCATTTTTGTTTTTCTGAAATGCAAAAGAAAAAAGTCTGATTGTCTATTACATAATTCATGAAAGACAATGCAAACCTCTGAGAGCTCTCCTTTTCTAGGCACCCTGTTTAACTTAGGGTTTCTGTGAAAATGAGGTGCATTGTTTACCATACATGGGTCTTACTTTAATGCCCTTGTTGACAAGCATAATTAATTACAACAGAACTTCTCTTGACAGGGCTCGGTTGGCTGGCTTTGAGGCAATTGAGTGTCTTAACCACAATGCTGCTCCAAGTCCATAGAAAAAATGTACCAAACTCCCTGAAAAGTCCTTTGATGTATCCTCTGGCTATCAAATGTCAATACAGATGACAAAGTGGCCAGCAAACTGCAAGTTGGAGATATCACACGGTGATTATCAAAATTTACAGCTGTCAGCTAAAATGAGAATGTATCCCATGGGTGTGCAAGTAAAAGGTGAGGATTCGCTGATAAAGCATTCCGCGAGAACATCTTCTTCCATGAAGCAAGATCACAGAAATGGGAAAATGTCGTTCACAAGGCTCAACAGGATCTTCCCCTTGGTTCCAAGCATAAGATTAAATTTTAGAATTTACTTTTCTTATCTGAAACAAAAACTATTAACTACTTCGAAGGACATTGGCAGAGTTGTTAATTGGCAAGCTAAGCTGAGCTTAGAATTGACTTAAAGGTTTTCTGTCGTTAGAATGATACATTTAGAGAGGGAACCGCATTCCCGAACAGACATCACTAATTTGGGGGATTGTTATTATTGTCATGCTAAGGGTACTCCTGGAATAATGATAAGAATAGGGCTACCAGTTTTCAAAAAATTATAGAGGATTCTAGGACTTTTGAAAAAGTCAGGCTTATGACTAAAATTGGACCAAGTGTTTTTAGATATGCAAAAGGAAATTTCCTATGAGTCAGTGTATTTATAATAATGTTTGGGAACAACCTTTATCAAGGTGTCATATGTGCTTAATATTTTATTAGAATTTTACCTGAATATAAATGGAATCATATTTAATAAATAGAAGGAGGCAATTTAGTTTAGCATGTGAATCAGCAGAAAACACAGAAATATCTTAAGGGCAAAGCAAACATACATATAGAAAGAGGAAGAGATACACAGAGAATGCTTATTGTAGTTCACAAATTCTCCTCTTGCTCCAACATTTTGCCCTGCCTATAAAATCTATCTATGCTCTCAGCACACACCACTCCAAACTAACATATGATAACCCAATTCAAAACATTTTTCTCTGTCTTCTACACAAAGGAACAAAAGCAAGTCCTACTTCCTGTATTTCTCAGATTCTTCTCCTCCCATCTGGGATCTCAGGTTATGCACAGTTCTGATAAAAATAGTACTGTGCACCTTTGGGTAGGGCCTAAGCAGTTTATTGCCAACTGAAAGGTCAGGCATTAAAATCTACCGACTCTTCCAGAGCACAAAGATGTGGCACTCTGCTTTCATGAAAATTTGCAGCGTAGGAAATCCTATGGTGTAGTTCCACTGTCCATGGCAATGAGTTAGCTTTATGTTGGCAGTTAAAGCATAGTTATACCTTGGTGTCAAAAATAATTCCCCAAATGGACAAAAATATCAAATATAATTAAACTGCCATCACTTCTTTCTTTAATTGTTGAAGACAAACCCAAACTCATTGCGATTGATTCAATTCCTATTCATAACAACCCTATAAGACAATGCAGAATTTAAAAAATACAAAAAACAAGGCAAAATTGAAAAAACACAAACAAACAAACAAAGACAGTTCAGCCCTGCTCTTCTGGGTTCCCCAGACTTCATCTTTACAGGGGCACACCTAGTCCTGACGCCACCACAGAAAACTGCCTTGGAATGTAGCATATGAACAAGAATCCGTGTGTAAAAGAAAAGCTCAAAGCCTCACTGAAAGCATTAGTCCCAAACCAAAGATGGTGTAAGCTATGAAAATAATTATAATATATACTAATAGCAAGAAGGGTTCCTGGTTAGGTTGGGGAGGTTGAAAGAGGGAAGGGAGGTAGGGGAACTGATATCAAGTTGTTCAAGAAGAAAGATCATTTTTGGAAACCGATTATGGTAGCAAATGCACAAGTATGTTTGACCTAATTAAATCATGGATTGTAATGATATCTGTACATGTTCCCTATAAAAAGATTAATAATATATAAAATGCAAAATATATGATAATATATAATACAAAATAATATACATAATACCAAAAAATGATGGAGCAAAATGAATCTTCTAACTAGGCTATTGTCATTTCCAGCTAGAAGATATCGAGCAATTGCTTCCTGTGAAGTTTAATTTCATGTGTGAGATAAACTAGACTAGGTTTACAGTAGCTTTTTTCAAACACCAGACCAGTTGCTATTATTTTATGTATTGTATTATAATGTAATGTGATCAGTTTATGCAGGTAATGTAACATAATGTAATTAATTAATAAGGTGGAAAGGAAGTGTCCTTAAGGTATGCCCTGTCTTCCGATAATAAAGGTAATCTTGTCAGGAAATAAAAGGCTGCAGGAATGGATGACAACCTATCTAAATGTTTGAACAAGTTTATGAACCATTGGGAGAACTTACTCCTCTTTTGGAAAATAGCTACATGGTCAATTGTCTAGAAGAGACTTGTATCATTCCAAAGAAAAGTAACTCAATAGAATGCTTATTATAGATATTACTAATATCATATGCAAGTGAAATTTTGCTGAAGATGGTATAAAACTATTTGCAGCATTACATTTACAGGGATCTGCCAGAGGTTCAGGCTGGATTCAAATGAGAACTTGGAATAAGGGATAGCATTACTACTGTCAGATGGATCTTACCTCAAAGTATAGAATATCTGAAAGATAATTAATTTTTTATTGGTTATACCCAGTCATTCTACTGTGTGGATCATAATAAATTATGGTTTGCCATGAGAAAAAATGAGACTTCCATACGACTTCATTGTACTCATGTGCTAATTGAATGGAGTAAGAGGCAGCTAGGGTACAGACCAGGGGGACACTGCATGAATTAAAATCAGGAAAGCTGTGAAAGATGGCTAGATCCTCTTATTCTATGTATTCAATCTGTATGCTGAACAAATAATCACAGAAGTTGATTTATATGCAGAAGAATGTAGCATCAGGATTGGAACAAGACTTATTATTAGCTTGTCAAATGAGATGACACAACCTTGCTAGATGAGAATGAAGGAGACTTGAGGCACTTGGTCATAGATCAAGGATTATAGCCTTTAGTATGGATTCTAACTCAATGTAAGGAACGCCCACATCCTCCCAACTGGAGCAAAAAGTAGCACCATGATAAACAGAGAAAAAGTTGACGTTGTCGAGGATTTTGTCTTGCTTGGATCTGTAATCAGTGCTCATGAAAGCAGTCAAGACATCAAAAGATAAGTTGCGTCAGTTAAATCTGCTGAACAAAATCTCTTGAGAATGTTCAGGAGCAAGGATGTTGCTTTGAGATATAAAGTGTACCTGGCCCAAGCCTTGGTATTTTCCAGGACCTCCTATATATGTGAAAGTTGGACACTGGATATGGAAGATACCCAAAGAATCCATAGACTTAAACTGTGGCCCCGAAGAATAATGCACTGTTAAAATAATGGACTGTTAAAAGTACGTTTACCTGTCTTGCAAGAAGTTTCGCCAGCATATTCCTTCAAGGCAAGGATGCTAAGACTTAGTCTTAAGTACTTTTAAGACATGTGTCAGGAGAGACCAGTTCCCAGAGAAAGACATCCTGGTTACATCAAGATTGGTAAAGTGGAGGAGCAGTGAAATAGTTGAAGGTTCTGAATGAGATGCTGGGCTACCAGTGGGGTCAAGCATAAAACAATTTTGAGGATGACACAGGGCTGGGCAGTGATTCCTTCTTAGGAATGGGAGCTCATGCATTGGCAGCTACCAGTAACAAACAACAACAACAACAAAAAAAAAGACCAGAGAGTCTACTAAGAGTAAATCAGCAGAAGAGCAAAAACAGGATCTTCTCAATGTAGAATCTGACTCTACACTGTAATCAATATTTTTTATACTATTGCACTATAAAAAATTTGGCCTTCAGCTGATGCCACAGTGTCTGGAATAATGTGGAGCCTTGATAATTATCTAACAAAATTATTGATGCCATTACTAACTTTAATTCAAAGTTATGAAACATATTTCCACCTTGCAACAGAAGAAAATTATCTGAACTATTATACTTCCCAAATAAAATAGTGCAGTCAGGTAAAATTCAAAAGCATGAAATGAAAAAAGTGATATTTTGTTTTTAAAATTGAAATAAGCAAGCTTCAAAAAACCAAGAGCATAAAATTTGATAGGAATTATCTCTAAAAATCTCATGGTAAATTAAGAAGTACTGCAATCATCCACCATCTGGTGATTGTTTATAAGATGAATTGTTTGGGGATCCAGGCATTTCTATCGGGATTTAATGAGTTAGAAGGAATAAGAAGGCACAAAATATTCTCTGCAAGTAATTATCAATAGCTAGTGTCCCAGTTCATAGAATAAACTTTAGCAGCATGTGAATAAAATATATAGGACTCTGTAACTGTTTCTTTTGCTTTGTACATATATGTGACTACTACATCCTTCTCACATCATACCCCATGGCTTCACAGAACTTTCTGTGTATGAGAGAGAGATTTTAATATAGAACTATGTAGTTGAATGTATAGGCATTATCTAAAGATGAAATAAGTGTCTTATTCTGAAGTTTAAATAAACCATTTAAAAATATTCCAGCATGAATTGATTGTTTAATATTGGAAAGTTTGCCTGTGCTAATGAAGCAACCACTTAAACTTTGGATTTACTGAGATATAAGTTGTGTTAGTTTTCCCTTCTCTTCTGCTAGAAGACCTTTCCCCTTAGACTCTATTTTAATAATTAATAACAAGATAACAATAAGTGTTATTGCTTCTTTTAGTAATTTGAATCTTTAATTTTATGCTTTCTCATTAATATGAAAATAAGAAACTAAGAACTAAGCGTACCACTGGAAAAATTAGCACTACTCTTTTTCACTGCCCTCATGTTAAAGTGTGATTCACAGTGATTTTATCAGTGATTATAGAATGAAAAAAATGAGTACATGAACTCTGTCTCATGCCTTTTAGCAATATATGAGAGTGAAGCACATTGTGTTTCCCTCTAATTTATCAATCCTATTATATCCATTTCAATATATCATCTCTCATCCATAGTAATCTAAAGAATCTAAGAATACCTAGGTAGTTGAAAAGTATACAGATACATATAGAAATAAAACTCAAAAAGTCAAATATACTGCCATTGAGTCAATCCTGATTCATGACTGACCCATAGGACAGAATACAACGCCCCCTGTGAGTTTCAGAGCCTTCAACTCAATGAAAGCAGAAAGCCTCAACTCGGTGACCTTGCAATGGAAAGCCCAGTTCATAACCCAATTAGCGATCAGTGCTGCAATACATAAAAATGCTCTCGCTAGCAAATACATTCCAGTTCATGGTGACCCTAAAGGGCAGGGTGGAACACCCCTGTGCATTTCTGAAACTGTAACTGGACCGAAGGAAGAAGCCTCATCTGTCTTGTGTGGAGCAATCAGTGCTTTGGAACTGTGGATGTTTGCAGTCAGCTGTCCAAACTGTAAACCACTCTGCCAATTCCACAACTGCAGCTGCTTGTTTTACAAACGCACTTGTACGAACATAGCGGTCTAGTTTTAAAGGGAAAATGAGTTAGCATGTATACATACCACAAGAGAAAAACACAAAAATTAACTTCATAGAGTCAGAGTGTATGCTACTGTGTATTAATAGTTAATGTTGCAGTTACATAATTTCATGTCAACTTGAACATGTAATAAAAGTTTAAGGGTGGAGTCTTGCCTGTCCATCAGGTGACACTCAAACGGTGACTCTTTCTGGGTGTAGCTTTCTCATATAGAAGGTCAGAAAGTTTATGAATCAATCTCTCTCTCTCTCTCTCTCTCTTTCCCTCCCACCTTCTTCTTCTTCTTCTTCTTCTTCTCTCTTTCTCCCCCCCCCCCACTCCCTTCCTCCTTCCTCCCACCTTCTTGATTGCAAGCCATGCAGGGAGCTGCTAGAACCTTGGAGATAGGTCCACTGCCACTGGATCTGAAAGACTGCCCAGCAGCCTGTGATTTCCCTGTATTCTGCATCATTGCAGCATGAGTCTGAAGAGGGACTTATGGGCTTGTATCCAACTTATGGCCTCAAGCTGGACTGCACTGTGATGTTTTCCTGATATACAACTACTTCTTTACATAGAGCACTTTCTTACACACATATATAAGTGCCCTGAAGTTGTTTCTTTGGTACCATGCCTAACACAATCAATGAGAAAATATTAATATAATTATGACCATGCATGTTTGTTTATTTTATTCTCTCCACATGATGATCATTCACTAAATCAGAAATGATGGCATATGAAGTAATCTTCCTGGAAAGCTCTTCCATTTGAATTAGTATGGATATGAGGAAAACTGAGTCATTTATTGCCTAGAGCAGTGGTTCTCAACCTTCCTAATGCAGAGTCCTTTCATACACATCCTTATGTTGTGGTGACCTCCCCAAATGATAAAATTATTGTCATTGCTACTTCATAACTATAAGTTTGCTACTGCTATGCATTGGGTGACCACCGTGAAAAGGTTGTTTGACCCTGAAAGGAATTGTGACCCACAGGTTGAGGATCACTGGCATCTAGAATAAAGGTAAGGATTAGGATTGATAAAATAGAATTTCTAGGATTACTTGTCTGATAATACAAGGCAATTCTTAAATGGGTTTAACTGTCTTTAGATGTGTCATGACCTAATCCAAATATTTGAGACAATTTTTCCCTTTATTTTATAAATCTTTTTTTCCAGGCCATGTTCACGCTCAAGGATATGGCTAAGGATATCACACATTTAATTAAGACTAACAACTTCAGCTGGCATATATTTAAGCAAATAAATTGCTTCAACTTATTCATTTTCAGAGGTCCACAGGGAAGGATGTATCATTGAGAAAAAAAAACCTTCTGCCTTGCTGTGCACCGATGTTTCCTGACAGTCACACATTATAAAATTATAAGCAGCTATCATTACAGCAAACTAAACAAATCTATGTGCACAGTTTCAGTTTGAGAGTCCAACATGAGCAGAGTCAGCCCATGGCAAAACTGTGATGAAAGATGCAGTGTTGGACCTCAAATCATGGATTTCCTTTTGCCTCTAAAACGAAAGACTTCCTTGACTAGTCTTTGAGAAGCACGTTCACTTCTCTCTGTGCTCCCTGCTATAACGTAGGATGAAATAATGTCTATCTATAAATCAACTTAATATTTAATATTTGAAACAAAGAAAATATTTCATAAAAGAATATTGGTTTATTTTGTAGTCTATATTATATAACAATTGGAGAGTAGATATCCAATGTTCAAGCTGGATTTGAAAATGGAAGATTGGAACAGTAGACTCATGAAATGATAGCTGGTTATAATTTTTGTGTACAGATAGAAAAAAAGCTGTAGATACTACATATATGTGGCAGTCATGTACTTGATGTCAATTTCATGATTGAGAGTATAAAGGTGGAGTCTAGTCTGTCAATCTGGAGAGTTCCAATGAGGCCTCTCTGTAAGCATGGCTTTCTCCTGAGAATTCTGGGAAGTTGTACAGTATTTCCCAATTGCAATGGAGAGACTGGACTCAGTCTCTTGGAGTCGGTCTACTGACAAGACAAAATGGTGGCATGCTGATAGATTCTGAGCCCTGTAACCTGGAAGAACTGCAGGAGAAGCCAAAGGCCTTGCCCTGATCGAACCAGACCTCTTGGGCCAGATAAGCCAGAGGGAGACAGTTGCCAGTGCTGAGACGGTTCTACCACCAATGGATACTGCTGATGGGCCCTGAACCCTGGAAATGAGGAATCATGGGGAAACTCCTGCCAGTACCTGGATGCTTCTACTGCCACTGGATACACAAGACTTTGCACACACTGGTCTGTGACTTCATGAGTTGGAAGGAGACTTTATGGACTGGTATCAGACATATGATCTAATATTGGACTTAAGACCTTGGACTTGACTAGGTTGGGATGCTTCCCCTTTTCTTTATATTCATATGTGTGTTTATGAATTTGTTTCTCTAGTATGCCCAGACTAACACAACATACCTGTATATTTCCTTATCCTGATATCTTTAAAATTGTCTATGCTGCAAAACATAATAACATATTTTTACAGTCAGAGACCAAATAAACCTCTTTTTTAGATAACAACTGTCCTTGATTTGGAGGTTCCCAAAGTGCGGTGAACCATTTCTTATCATCCTAAAGACCCTTTCAAGAGTTCTGCAAGCACAATAGTGTTTTATAAGATTGCCGTTGGTGCCATGGAGCATTTTATTTCTCATAGTGACCCTATGCACTGTCTGATACAGCACTCTGTTTAGACATTGTTGTAATCAATGTCTTCCCCTTCGCGCCTCCCTTCCTTTTCCTTTTCTCTTTATCTTTTTTCTTTTCTTTATTTATGATGCTCTGCTTTACCTAGTATCCTTCTCCAGCATTGGATCACCCTGGATAATCCCCCTTGACATCCTTATTTTAAAGCAACATCTTGATTGAACTTCCAGAAAAGGTCTGTTCTTCTCCAAGTTTATGGTATCTTTAACATTGTAATCCAACACTAGAATTCAGTAATTGTTCTTTCCAATATTTTGTCATCAGCATTTATGGTGCACAAACCATGTTGAATCAAACTGTTGATGCCTAAGACAAATAAAGACAGATGCGCTTACAAGTTAAGCTTGTGTTATTCATTATTAGACAGTTTAGGCTTATCAATTTCTAAAGGAAAGAAATTTAATTTAATATTGTATTTGTTGAAGGAGCATATAAAGGTATTAGTTTTATTAGATGTCAACCCTTGAGTGAATGTTGTATCAAGATTCTGTGCAGGGAAAAAAAGGGCAGATGCACCTGGTTGTCCCAAGGGAGATCATTTGTCATTGCTAGAGTGGTGAGCTGAATTAGTCATTTTGTAATGGAAAGCATTTTGACTTCAGAAAATAACTGGAAGACAAATGATGATTATTCAGACTCGGGCATTTAAAAGAAAAATTTTTTAAATGAAAGAAGTTATCTTATGGCTTCGAGAGAAACAAATTATAATATATATAGCCACTGTGTCGGGGGATAGCTTTCAGTTGGAAATTAAGTTTATGAAAACTTGGATATGCTGACATGAGATGGCTGTTTCTTAACCCTTTAAGAGTCTCTTGATAGAATTGGTGTGATAGTAATCATTGTGATTATTTTTTCACTATTCTTGAGTGAATTGTGTTAGATTTTGCAAGATCCGTGCAATAAAATGAAACAATATATTCCAAGAAACCAACTACTCTTGTTTTAAAACATTACATTGAAAGGGGAATGTCACCCTAAATTACACAGGGTAAATGATCCCCTCAAGTTTTGTTACATCAATGGACTTTATGATTGTGTTTACAAGCTGTGAAGTATGTTCTAAGTCATCGAGATCTTGTGTGAAACAGAGACACCCATGGCTTCATGATGCATCCTTCTCCCCATCTTTGCTAGGTTGGACCTTATATTTCCTTTCACTGGGTGCATCTGTCCAACTGAGAGACTTCTGCTTCATGGACCCTTTCCTTTTCCAAGCACGATGTCTTTAGAGTACCTTAATGTAAGACTGTGATAGCTTTGTTTTCTTTCCTCTGCTGACATGGCACCTGTAAGAAAACATAGGTGGAGTTCAGCTTGCCAAGCTGACTGCAGCTCGATGAACTCCTTTGGAAGAATAGTAGAGATAAATGGTTTTCTGGAGTTGGCCCCTCTTTCTCACCGTTGTGAGCTTCTTGAGGGCTGAGAACTTTGCACCCGTTGGTCTGTGATTTTCTTGCATTCTGCATTACTACATGTCACAAGTCTGAAGAGGGACATATGGACTGTTTCAGACATATGGACTTGATGTGAACTGGGCTGGGATGTTTGCTTGAACTATAATTACTTCTTGATATAAAGGTTTCTCTTACACCTATATGAATGTCACTGGATTTGTTTCTCTAGACAACCTAGTCTACATGCGCAATATAAAACATCTACTAATATATCTGACACTCTAATTTGCAGCTAACTTTTTTATTTTGACAGGCATACTTATTTTATTCATCACAATCCAATATATACTTTCACATAAAATCGTCATTCAGACTCCTCGACAAAACTTATGCAATCATTGATGTTATCAATTCCCCATCACCCCCATCCTCTATTTCTTCCCTACCTTCAGGGAACTGTTACTCTTGTTACTGTTTCTGAATGGCTATCTATTTAACCTTTTATCTACTGAACAATCTTACATATACAAATATGAAGGCACAATGTAACATGATTTAATGAAAATAAATACCTTCACAGTAAGGGGAGGAAATATTGAGGAACTAGAGCATATTTATGATTCATCAGTGCCAATTCATACCTTGGATTGGTCATCCATTCTGTGTGGCATTTACAAGAGGGACTGTGCAATTACTTTGCAGATGAGCTGTGGGTCCCTATTGCATCCATGCTCTTGTGTGTTTCTGAATATCTGGTACCACTTCTCAAAGGCACAGCCTTATCACACAGGCTGGTGAGATTCTTCTATGTGGACTTTGTTGCTTCCCTGATAGATGGCTAATTTCTTTAATTATAAGCCTTTAAGACCTCAGACACTCTACCTTTAGATAGCCAGAAACCATCCTGTTTCTTCACAACCTTTGCTTATGCACCCATTTTGTTGTCAGTTATTGTGTCAGGAAGGTGAGCATCATACAATGGACATTACTAGGACAAACTGTTCCTGCAGCTAAATTTTAAGAGACAGGCATCTGTCAAGTGCTGATATGGAACCAGGGAGAAACTTTCACAATTATCTTTACCTTGAATTATAATACATTATAATACATATTCATCTATTACATATGTTTGTATATACAAAGCTGGATTTTCTTCAGATAAACAGCCAAAAATCACATAATGGCTGTGAGTTAAAGATGTAGATATGAGAAACCAGACATCTACAAGTCATATATTTGAAAAAATTATGTGATACCTTTTTACTCCAATATCTTATTACATAAACAATAATAATTGAAACAACTATAAAATACTATAAAGATGTTTTCTATAAGTATATTGCAAGTATTTTAAAATTTCTAAAACTAAAATAAATCATAGTTATCTAAAGCACAGTTAATCTTATGAGTTCAAATTTAAATAGTATATCTTAAGTTTGTGTTATATAATTTTAAAATCTCATTCAATATAACAGTCCCTGTAAGAGAAGAAATAAAAAATAACTATTTCAGGGACTTTTTAGATTAGTGTGTAATTTACATATGTTTATGAATATTCTTGTATATTTCCTGCATCAAATTGATAAGAATCTTAGAATAAAAGTGAAAGTAGTACTACATAACTTTTGTTGAGGTTGGAACTTGTCTATGCATATTGCCTCATATATTATTCATTATATCTAAACATAAAACCACTCTGTGCTATATGTACCAAGATGACTAAGAAAGACACCTTCTCCTCTACAGGTTTTGTCCTTGGGTTAAGGAATATCAGAATACAGAGGAAAGAAATTCTCTAGCTGCCAACTAGAAAGCTACATGGTCTTTAATAAAGGAGTCAAATCATGTTGCATGCTCAGTCTGAGTCAGTGAATTTAGAAAAAATTATCTAATCTCTAAATATATAGTTGAACAAGTCATATTCCAGTAATTGTTTCATTTTTCAAATGCATGTGCGCGCGCGCACACACACACACACACACACACACACACAAACTAAACAAAAAACCAGCCTGTTACCACCACAGACAAATCAAATGCCTGGAAGCAAATTCCTTCTCAGACCTCTCAGCTGCCACCTAGAGCATCAAATCTAATTGAGCTAATGTAGTCTTGCATATGACAAATAGGTCACATTGTCTTTTCTCTGTCCTCAACTAAAATATCCTATATTCTAGCATTTCTTGGCAAATAGGAGAAAACATATGCCCAGATTCTTTATCATGCTTTCCTTTATTTACAAATGTACCAGACCAGAATCCATAGACAAATGCAAGTGTACATGAAAGAGGCCACGCAACACCATGGCCAGAAATGAAAGTCATGTTAGCCAGTGAGGAGCATTTCAGATAAGAACGCCTTTCAGAGCGCAGGAAAAAGACTAATGGGAAGGAGCAAACTGTTTAATGATTTTATATTGATTGTTAGACTTTTTTCTTAGTTCATTTCCAAATAAGACTAGGAAATGTAAAATAATGTTTCTATTCAATTTCCTTGTTCTAGGCCATAAAAGAGAGAATAGGAAAATGAATATGGATTGACACAAAATGTGGCTTTCAAGTAAGTGAAAGATTTCTGCAATAACTCTATTTCTAGAACTTTCACTAAATAAATGTTAAGCATGTATTACAGCTTAAATTCCGAGCATCAGGTTGGTGGAAATCTACAATTTACAGTAAGATTCCTTAAACCATTTTGTGGCTCTTCATAAGTTTGGTCTTCACTGAGATTTTTTCTGACCACAGACCAATTTAATCCTTTGCCCCCAGGCAGAGTCATAGTTTATAGAACATACATCTTTTTTTATTTGGATTGGGGCAGGGTGGAGGGATTGCTAAGAACACTTTTCTCCCCCAGCAAAGGAGACAGTAAGTCAAGTGACTTTGGAACCCTATGACATATTTTTGAGGGTATGTTACTGGGTACATAGGTATTTATTACGACTGTCTTCTTGTGTCATTGTCCTCTTCATCATTAGATAATGCCCTTCTTTATCTCTCATGATACATGTTGCTTTGAAGTTTATTTTAACAGACATTAATATTGGTATATCTATTTGACTGCTTACTTTTGAGGGGCTTTTTGTTCATTCAAACCCAAAACTAAATTCATCGTAGAGTCAATTGTGGGTCACAATAATCCAATGGAACAATGAAGAACAGCTCCTGTGGTCTGTGAGACTAGAACGTCTTACGGCAATAGAGAGCCTTGTGTTTTTTCCCACTGGAAGGCCAGTAACTTTGAATCGCTCACACTGAGGTTAATCGTCTAATGCATAATAACTACGCTATGCGGCTACTCTGATTGCTACTGACATGGTCCATTTTTCCATTTTTTTCATTTGTGTTTGTCCATTTTTGCTTTTGTGTGTAAGGTGTGCTGCTTGTAAGCAGCACATTGCTATAGTTTGTTTTCTTACTCATTCTGCTATTCCCACTTTCTTAACCAGTGCTTGTCATCTGTTGACATTCAGCGTCATTTTAAGTTCCTGTATATTGCTGCCAACTTGCTCTTTTGTGTGTTGAGCGTCTTGTGAATTTTCTGTGCTGCGTTCATTTTGTTTGTGGGCTTTCTAGCCATTATTCTCTTTACACTTATTTTGCTGCTTGATAGATGTGTAGGGGAGCTCTGGTGGCAGAGTGATTATGTGTTGGTCTGCTAACCATAAGATAAACAGAAATCTCCAGCTATTCTGCAAGAGTCCAAGGTTTTCTACTTCCAGAAGGAGTTCTAGTCTTGGAAACCTATAGGATGATCCTACCCTGTCCTATAGGTTCTTATGAATTGCAATCAACTCAATGATTATGAGTGGCTTCTTCCTAATATTCCTCTTTTTTTTAATGAACTTTTTCATTTTCTTTGCAGTTACCTTGGTTTTTATTTATTCATTAGTAAAATTGTAATTGGATGGATTTACAAACCATGTTATCAATTTTAAATTCAATACTGTGTTGATCTGGGTTGACTAGAGAAACAAATTCATAAAGACATATATATATGTACATATACATATATATGGGAGAGGTTAGATAGAAGAGCAATGGAACATTGAGAAAACGTCCCAGCCCACTCCAGAACAAGGTCACAAGTCCAATATTAGTCCATATATCTGATATCAATCTGTAACTTCAGACCCATGAAGCACATGCAATGACAACAGGGCAATCACAGGCCAGTGGGTGCAGAGTCTTGCGTACCCATTGGTGATAGAAGCCAATGGCTGGCAGGTTCCTTTTCATGACTCCTAGTTTCCAGGGTTCAGAGTCTATCAGCAAGACCAAGTGTCTTGTCAGTTGCAATGTTTCCTTGGGAGTGAGGATGTCCCAGAATTCTCAGGAGAAAGCCATGCCCACACACAGTTCTCATTGGCTATCTCCAGATTGACAGGCTAGACCCTACACTCTTAACCCTCAAATGAACACCACAAACATGAACACACATTTAGTTTAGTTTGTTTTTTTTAAGAGGATCAAGCACAGCAGGTTTATTGAACAGTAAAGTGAGGAGACATGGGAAAATCTCCAAGCCAATTTACACTACCTGAACATATAAAGTGGTGAGACCCTGCACGGAGATGGTCATTCCTTTTGAATGTCTGTCAGGGGGGGCTTTGAACTCAAGAATGCAGTTTTTATTTTCATTTATCTGTTTTTGTTTTTGTTTCTGTTTTTTTTTTTTTTAATGCAGTCTTTCCTGTTGACTGTGACTCATGCTGGGACCCAATTATGTCCTTATTTGGTAAGGTCTTGGGTAGTCAAGCTCACACCTTCCCAGTTTCTAGTGTGTGTTGATTCTTCAATTAGACCTCCAGATATAGTGTTAAGTCACTCATTGAAAGCATCACTCACTCCACTTAACCCATAATAACATCCCTTACACTACTCCTTCCTTTTATAACCCTATGAACATTGTCTTTGGGTCAATCCTCTCCTGGACTTCAGCTGATTTATTATTCTAAGATGTACCTCTGATGTAATATTGTTCCTTTCCTTCCAGACCTATCTATTGTTTGGTTGAAAATGGAGATTAATTTGTTTTATTCATTTCTTCCTAAGTTTAAATTAGCCTGTCTATTTTTAGAATATACTTATTTTCTCTATGTTCAAATTTAATGCATCTATACTATTTCATTTCTTTACTTTGAAATTGTCTCCATGGCAGAATAATGTTTCTAGATCTTTATTTTCAGCCTTGTAAGATTGGTTACTTTACTACTCTAAGTCGTTTGACTTGTGGTTGGTGGTCTTGCATGTTGATCTCAGATTGATGTTTCTTGTTGAAACTGATTCTCTGTCCATTGAATAATCCTTAGTATTTTTGTAAGGTTGGTTATATTTTTTATAATTCTTTAAAGTTTCCTTACCTGAACATTTCTTTATTTACATATACCTTATAGTGAGAAGTGATTTTGCTGTATATGAAATCCTTGATTGGTAATTGTTTTCTTTCAAAATTTTATATATGTTGTTTCATTACCTTCTTGTCTGCATGCCTTCTGATGAAATATCAGAGCTTAGGTTTATTGTTTTTCCTGAATATGTAACTTTTCTTTTTTTCTTAGCAGATCCCAGTATTCTTTACTTCTCTTTTATTTTTGCAATATTTGATTATGATAGATTGTGGTCATTATGTTTGGATATCTATCCTGTTTGGTGATCCTTTCTGTTTCTTGAATGGTTATGATGTAATCATAGTTCTTAAATGCTTCCTCCCCCCTCCCCCACTATCATTATCCCAATTCTACCTGACTATTCAGCTAGACCAGGGTTGTACACTGGAGTCAGAAAGATGGGGAATTTAAGATAGATGATCCCTTCAGGGCCAATGGTGGGAATGGAGATACCGGGAGGGTGGAGTGGTGCGGACAGTGGGAGGCGGGAACTGACTTCAGGGATCGACATAGTCTCCTCTCTGGAGTATGGATAATGGGGAAGTGAGTGAAGGCACACAGCAGATAGTGTATGATATGAAAAAGTAATAACAATTCGTAAATTATTAACGATTTATGGGTGACGGGGAGTGAGGGAGGATGGGAAATATGGGGAGGTGGTACTGGGGGCCTATGTGGAGGAAGGATATCTTGAGAGTGATTAAGACAACAAGTGTGCAAATGTGGCCTGCATAAAGTTGACATATGTATTGATCATGATGGGAGTTGTATGATCCCCCAATAAAATGATTTATAAAAAAAGGGGGGGGGAGAGGAGCCTATACCAAGGGTTCAAGTAGAAAATATTTGGAAATGAAGTGGCAACATGTGTACAAATATGCTTGATACAGCTTATGTGTGGAATGTTATGAGCTGTAAGATCCCACAATAAAATCATTAGGGAAAAATGATTTTTCATAACAAATAACTGATACTTTGTGAGTTTAGTGATTTGAAAGTATCATTATACTTCTTAATGTATTATTGTATTGAAGATAATTTAGTGGAGCAGGAAGTATATCTTGAAAAGTTTTTTGTGAATAAACCGAGAAACTATACACTATAGACCACAATAGTGAATGTCTAACTGTCGACCATCTAAGATCTGCAAAAGCATTGATACCAACTAACACTTCATGCCTAAGCCTTCGCTGTTCAAGCCATCACATTTGGGGTGAGTTAATTAAATGTTTTACCACTATTACCCAATAATGATATTAAATTTTGTAAATATCCAATTGGCTATTGGCAGAAAGTTCCCCAACCTGTAACAGACAAAAATTTGACTAACATATTAGGAATGAATGAAAACCACATATAAGCTTTTCAAGTTCATATAAAGCTTTTCCTAGGAAGAAATTTAGGAATAGAAATCTCAGAGAATCTGGGAACTTCATACCTGTATCCATTCCCTCATTAGTCAAAAAAATAAAATAAGGCAAAAAAGGAAAGAAAATTAGAAAGGATTTTAATTCAGACAACTCTATACACCTGAAAGACTTAAAGATAAAACTTTAAAGTAGCATGCAGGTTTTGTAAATTAGATTTTTAGTAATTTAGGTTCAGCAATTTATGTTGTAAGAGGATGAGTTGATTGCACAATGGAAAATGTATTGCTCATATAAATTCAACATAGATAAAAATAGAAAATACCATTTTATTGCTTCAATTAGATAGTTCCTTCAATAATGAAATTAAACTTAGTTCAATCTGCAGTCATCATTGACAAGTACATTAAAAAGTTAAAATACTCACTGTATCTTGTTCATTTTGTATCAGCATTGAGTATTCTTTTCCTTAAGAGTATACTGAGGAAATTGCTTCAAACCTAATTATCATTTATTATATTTCAGTCATAAAATCTGAGATGTTATTTAAAGAAATAGCACATCAATTTTAAACACAGGTTCAAGCTATTTTTCAAATCAAGTCACATGCGTTGACATTTTACTAAGCTATGACTCATTAATATAAATATTTACATAGTTGTCCTTCTGGCTAAAATTTTAAACCGAGTTCCCCAGAAGGTTTTATGTTGTCCTGGTGTGGAGGTGTTCTGCTGACATTTATCAAGCTTCCCTCCCTGTAATCTTTTCAATATAACGAGCTTGTAAAACAGCCCAGGAGAAAGGCATGAATAAAAGAGATGCCAAGATTTTGTCCTCTTTTTATTTTACCCGGGAGTCAGGTCAGAACAGTGTAAATTATTCTGGTCATAAAGGTGGGCTAATAGTGTATTTGGAGAGAGACAGTGTATGAAATGAGACTGAGAAATGACCTACTATAGCCTAGTCCATGCTTTGAAACTAGACAGATCTGAGTCAAGTGCATGCATCCCCTATTATTGGCTCTCTGTCTTTAGGAGTTTTACTTAATTAGTCTAAAAATATCTGAAAAATAGCCAAATCTTAATATTAGTCATATTCAAATCTTTGACTGTTGAAGGATTGATCATATGGATAACAAAATATAAAATTTAATTGCCAACTGAAACTGACTACATATCAATATTTGTGAATATTATTTTATCAAAACTAGTTCATTGTATCTTATAATTAGAATACCTCAGAGAAAAATGTTTTTGTATGTATAATAGGTTTTTTTAAGCAAAGCTGAATTAATGGGGTTATGGCTGGAATTAACCTTAGCCTTTCTCAATACTGCAAGCATCTAGTTATAGCTAACCACATAGGCATCCTTTCCAAATATTTCAAGGTATTAATAAGTTGCATTTTTTCAGACTCTAAAAGTCTAGTCTAATTTTGTATATATTTCTATTTTTTTCTCCACAAGTAGGCCTAACTCGAAGTCCAACAGTTAAAAGGGGTTTACAAGAAATTGATGCAACTTTGATAATTTGTCATTTTTCAGCATTCGTTGTGCTGTGTCTGACTTCTCAAAGTCACTAAAAGATAATGATTTAGGAAAGGGGCTGTGGAGAAACATTTTGAACTATAAAAATTTCAGAGTATTTGATTTACAGTCAAAGACACCTAGCTCTCCAAGTTTTTTCATAGCACAGAAAGCTTGAGTGGGCCTGAAAGAAAATTTCATGATGTTTCTTGATCATGCAATCGATTATCCTAACTGTTGACTATCTATTATTTTACCTTCGGACACTGTTTCTGTTATTAGGTTCCATCAAGCCAATTACAATCCATAGTAAGTCAATGTGCAAGAGAAAACTTCACCATCCTGTGGCATCCTCAAAGTTGTTATACTTGGGACCATACTTGCAGGCATTGTGTAAATTCAGTGAGTTGAGAGTTTTCACTTTCTCCGCCCTTCTACTTTGTAAAGCACGATATCCTTCTCCAGGAGTGAGCTCTCCCCACAATATGACCAAAATATGGGAGACAAAGTCTCACCATCTGTCGTCCAAGGAGCATTCTAACTGTACTTCTTCCAAAAGAGATGTCTTTTTTTGGCAGTGCATGGCACTTTCAATAAGCCTCACCAGTACCATGATTCAAGTGCATCAACTTTCCTTGGTCTTCCACATTGAATGTCTAACTTTCACATGGAACATACGATGGCTTGGCTCTGGCCCACTTTAGTGTACAAGCAATGTCTTTGTTTTTCAACACTTTAGAGGGGCCTGGTGCAGCAGATGTACCCCATGCGATACTTCTTTTGACAACTTGAGTGCTGTTTCCATAGTCATGGATGATCGATGCAAGCCCGATTCAATCCCGGACAAATCCAATCCTTTTCCCACGCTTCATGATGTTACCTGCTGGCCCAGGTGCAGAGATTGTGCTTTTATTTGCATTGAGACATAACCCACTGAAGACTGCAATTCTTGACCTTCATAAACACTTGCTTCAAATCTTTCTTATTTTCAGCAAGCATTTTACAGGTTGTTAGTAAGCATCCCTGTTGACCATGCTGCTGCATTCTTTCTAATATAACCTATCTTCTCTGATTGTTGGCTCAGCATGAAGATTGCATAACTACAGTAAGAGGATACAGCTTTGATGTATGCCTACATACTCAAGTATAAACTGACCCAAATATCAACTGAGGCACCTAAAAGTGCAGTAAAAAGAGTGCTGAAAGACTTGGCTTATACACAAGTATATAGGATAAACCTTTCCTGATTGTAATCCATGAGGCACTCCCTTTTTCTCTTTTCCTTTGAATCCCAGTGACACAATTAGCTGTTCGGAATTCTTATTTTTCTCAAGGGATTTATAGTTTGCTGTGGTCCAAACAGTGAAAAGCCTTGGCATAATCAACAAAACATCTTTCTGGTATCCTTTGTTTGGGGCCAAGAGATCTGATAACAGCAATGCTATCTCTTCCCCACACCCTCTCTGAAATGAGCCTGGCAGCGCACTCTCAATGTTCTGCCGCAACTGAATTGGATGATCTTCAACAAAATTTTACTTTCAGGTAATATTAATGATATGGTCTTATAATTCGCATATCTGAGGGTCACTTTTATTTGGAATGAGTACAGATCAGGATTTCTTTCCATCAGCTGGCCAGATAACTGCTTTCCAAATGCCTTTGCATAGATTATCATTTCCAGTGCCTCATCAGCTTCTTCTTGCAACATTTCAATTGGCATTACGTCCCTTCCTGCTCTCTCTCTTGCTTTCTCATTCTCTCGCTCTGACTGAAGCTTTCAGTGCACCTTGAACTTCTTTCTTCGCTAGTATCGGTTCTTGCTCATATGCTACCTCCTAAAACTGTCCAATTTCTACTACCTCTTTTTGGTTCAGAGAATCTTTGAATATTCTTTTGAGGCTTCCTATACCATTCATTATTTTGCTCATAGAAAATTTTAATCAAACAACTCTGACCTTCATTTTTTTCTTAAGCTCTTTCAGTTTAAGATATGCTGGGCTTGTTCTTCTTGGTAGTTGTCAGGTTAGTTTTTAATTCTAGATCTATTTGCATTTCTTAGTTTATTTCACTTTGCCTTCTTCATCTGCCCTTTGAAATTCTCCATTCAGCTCTTTGATTTCATCATTTCCTTTTTTTTTTTTAGGCATCACTGCCCTCAGGTGGTGGGAGTAGGAGGCCCAGCCTTTGCTCCTGGGAGCCGGACTTGAACCTCCATCCCAGTGGGCCACAGTCCCGCGCACAACCACTACGCCACCGGGGCTCAGCCCAATTTCATCATTTCTTCTATGTACTTTTGCTACTGTACAATTAAGAGCATCATATCTTCTGTGACATCCAACTTGACTGTATCTTTCTTTCCTGCATTTTTAATAACCTGCTACTTTCATCAGAGATTTTGGTATTGAAGTCCCCTCAGCTCTTCAAATCTTCAGTCACTAGTGCTCATTCAATGCAGCAAATGTGTCCCTGAAATATTCTCCAAATACAAGTGGGACAGACTACAGGCCACATTTTCACTTTCATGCAATCTTTGTATTTGGCTTGTCTGAAGCTAAATTTCTTCATATTGATGACATAGCTTATATGAACTTTATATCAACACACAAAACACAGATGGATAATGTGCAACTAAGAAACAATTATGAAACATTACTTATTGAACTAGTAAGAGATAATTTTGGTTTTCCTTAAACTAACAAACATCTATCTTTGAAGCTTATGCCAAGAAGCATATGGATATATTTTTGAAGGAGGGAGGCCTAAAGCAGTATCTGTATAAATTTACATGTGTTTCTAAAGAATAAATGATTGCTCTATAAGTAGGCTGAAACAACTGAATCTGAAAAAAATGAATTATTAGCAAGTAGTAGTCTGGTATCTTCTGTAAGACTTCTTCTATAGTATTCCCCCAACATTATTCATCTTTGTTTCCACACTTTGGAAAATCATCTTAAAATTAATTTGATTAATTGACCACATCAGGAGGACAATTGGTTGTTTTTAAGAGACAGAGAGATAAGAATTATGAGAATTATCACAATGACTTTTCACTTCCTCAAGTCTCACTAACTTTGTTCTGGACAATCATCACATGTGAGCCGATTACAGAGAAAAAATATAGAAAAATCCACCAAGACAAATGACCATTGCTATTCTTAGATTTTGTTTACTTATATAATCTTAATTTAATAAATTTCAAGAGAATAATTTTCCATTTCATGTGTAAAATTCCTATTCACTGTATATTCTAGTAGTCATACACTAAAACTTTTATCAATGTCACTTCATCTAGGATTCAATAACATTTCCCATCCACGTACAATACATTTTCCCAACCTATTTCTGTAAATTCTTAGAATATGGTATCATCATGACTAAATAATAATGTTGTACACTGTTTATATTTCATTTATTAATGCCTTCATTTATGTATAAATTACCTCATTTCTCAAAGGGTCTGAAATGGCTAGCAGATTATTTTATTTATTGATATTATCTCATTCATAAAAGGACTGGAATCATCAGCAAAACTTTGACATTATTATTTATAGCAGAAGGAGACATTACAAAATTCAGAGAAACTAATGACAATGAAGTATTTCATTTAGCTCACTACTGACTGCATTTTGTAACAGAAGTTATTTGCAGTACTTTTTAGGCTTTTTAAATATGTGCAATTCTAAAAGAAGAGAGATACCTAATCTTAAGGGGGGAAATTAAATTATAAACCATTGTTTTATATATCTAGGTTCTGAGGCAGAGAATGGATATTTAAAAGGAAATTTTGAAAGGGGCATCATATATCTTTCTCTCATTATTTGTGACACATATACTGGAGTCATGCGCTGCCTTAAGCTAATAATTCCTGCACCATTTCTCAAATCTACTGTGTATTCTCTGTTCATGCTCGGTGACTCCTCCACCCCAACTGCATCCACTCTCTTCTTCACTGTCAGAAGAGTCTCTACTTAGATGTTTTGACCAACAACTTGTTATTTTCTGTGTTCTTTTTCACTTAATTTTTGGTTTGTGATAACAATGCTATCAGTTATGTAAAGTTATTTTATCAAAAAATTTAGGTACCTTAAATGTTGCATCTCATTTATAATTTTTAAGTATACTGTTAAATACTGTGACAGAACTACTTATACTGGTCTTGGTAATATCAATTTGAGCATTGGAACTGAGAGAAGAGTAATATACCTGAAAAAAATACATGGCTAGCAGTGAGTAAAAAATAAGTGCAATAAGAAGGGTAGATAAGTGTGCTCTTTATTCAGAAGACTAATTTTTATTTTAATACAAAATGTTAATTGTCAGTAGAGGCTTGTATTCTGAGTAAAACATTCTGTATACATGAAAAAGAGAATGTGAAAGGGGTTGTTGAATAGTTTTTATCAGGGCATTGCAGTAGTTTAGGTCGGAGATGATGGTAACAAAGACTAAGGGGTATTGGTAGACATGGAGAGTATTGGACTCATTTGGGAGAAGTTCAGGAGATAAAATAAATTCTAGTGATCATTACAAGTAAGTTGACTATGACTGGTGAAGGATTTTGATCTATTTCAAAAGTCACTTAATAAAGGCAAGAGAACAAATGGGGAGACTTCACTGTGTAAGAGAACAGGAAGGAAGTCACAGAGTAATAATGTTAAATGAGGTTTTAATAATTATGCTTGTCAGGAATGAAGAGTAGCATAGGAAGGAGAAAGAAGGAGGGTAAAAGGCAGAAGAGGAACATTAGCTGAAAACGAAATGCCAATATATAAAAGAGGTCAGTGAGCTTTTATAGCATAATGGTAATAGTTTCTTTAGTTTTGTTGTGTGCCAGAAAAGCTTTTTCTAAACTGTTTGTGGTGCAGTATGAACAATAAATTGATATTTAAAATGCATTGACCATGACAGATACAGGACAAATTCTATGGGTGCTGAAGGAAAATGTGGAAAACCCACATCACTACCTACACACTCATAGTCATTTAGTCTATATACCTACTCCTATGGACCTTCGAGAACAGTGTAGCACCTCTCTCTAGGTTTTTGAGATGGAACATCTTTATGAAAGCAGACAGACCGATAGTTCTCCTTTGGAGCAACTGATGGGATCACGCTGCTGATTTTGCTGACTATGTCACCAGGTCCCCAGTTAGGTTCCTAGCAGCCCACACTGGAAAGGTTTGGTGACATCAGAACTATTGTCATTATGCTGCTGCTGTTAGTCGTCATCAAGTTGGTTCCTATTCAACTTGATCTTATGTCCACAACAGAGCCTGACACACAACAGAAGGAGATACTGCCGGGACCTGTTCCATCCTCCTGGTTCTTTCTACGCTCAAGCCCACTGTTGCAGTCGTAGTGTCAATCCATCTCCGTGAGGGTCTTCAATGTTGCACTTTATCCTCGACGTAACCAAACATGATGTCCTTCTCCAGGGACTGTCCTCACCTGACAACATGTCCAAAGGATGTACGATGATCTCTTCACACCTTTGCCTCTAAGGAGCTCTTGGTAGGATCTTCTTTCAAGACACGTCTGTCTATACTTTCAGTTGTGCACTGATCCTGTAAGCCAGATAATTCTTTGTTGTGCAGAACTGTCTTGATATCAAAGAATATTTAGCAGCATCTACTTATGAGACCCATCATGCATCTGTCCGTTTGGGTGCTATAGTGGCTTGTGTGTTGCTCTGATGTGGGAAATGATGACCTGGATGGTATAAAGCTTATGGAATTAAAGCCTTTGGGGACCTTCATTTCCTGATGGGGCACAAATCAAAATGAGAAGAAATGGATGCAAATCTCAAATAATTATAACTTGGAATGTATGAATGCAGGAAAATGGGAAATTCTACAAAAAGAAATGGAACACATAAAGATCAATATTCTATGTGTTAGTGAGTTGCAATGGACTGGTATGAACCATTTTAAAATGGAAAATAATATGATTTATTATGGTAGAAATGTCAGGTTTAAGAATTGTGTTCCATTCTTAATAAAAAAAGACATCTTAAGATTTATCAACAAGCACAATGTATCTGTGATAGGATAATATCTATTCACATACAAGGAGATCCAATCAATATAACTATTACTCAAATTTATACACAAACTAAAATTAGTAATGAGAGAAGTTGAAGAAGTCTAGCACTGTCTTTAGTTTCAGAGGGTCAAGATGAATCAGGGATCATTGGCAATTGGAATGCAAATTTAGGAACAAATGGGAAGGAACAGTAGTGAGAAAATATGACCTCTGTTATAGAAAGCTGAAGGTTGCATGATTGATTACTTCATCAAAAATATGTTTTCAACAATACAAAAGGTGATTATGATACTGTAATTCCCAATAGAGCATAAGCAGAAGTAAAATTGACTACATCTGTGGGTAGAGATGTGGGAAAACTCAACGTGAGCATTTAAAGCCACGCCAGGAGCCCTCTGTGGAACAGAACAGAAAGTGCTCATCTGTAAGTATAGGCTGAAACTGAAGTACACTAAAACAAGTTAATGAGAGTCACAATATGACTTTGAGTGTTTCATTCCAGAATTTTCATAACATCTTATGAAGACATTTGACTCAGTGAACACTAAGAACAGAAGACATACTGACCTATTGACATATTAAGTACATATCTAAATAGTATAAATAGATTCTATTTGACATACAATATATTATTTGATACCATCATTTCCTAGTTTTACAATAAAACTGTTTCATGGTTTTAGAGCCTATTCTGTACGTTATAACAAATGATAGAATCAAATGTGAATAAGAAAAATATTGCAAATTATAATTTTTGTTTTACTTCACTTTGATCTAAAATCATAGTTTGTATCTTTTTTAGAGGCGCAGATTGTGAGAAAAGAGATGTGGTCCACTTTCCTTTTTTTACTATTATAATGTGTGTTTCTTTTCTTAAATCATTTTATGGGGGATACATATAACTCTTATCACAATACATACATCCATATGTCAAGCACCTTTGTACATTTGTTGCCATCATTTTTAAAACAGTTTCTGTTTGAGCCCTTTGTATCAGCTCCTTATTTTTCCTTTTCCTCCTCCATTCTCCCTCCCTCCTTCACAAACCCTTGGTAACTTATAAAGTATTTTTTTTCATGACTTACAATGATTGATGTATACCTTTACCCGCTTTTCTGTTGTCCATCCATCTGGAAAGGGTTATATGTAGATCACTGTCACCGGTGCCTCCTTTCTTCGCCTAGTTTCACCTTCCCCTCCTGGTATCACTATTCTCCATACCAGTCCTGAGTGGTTTCTCTGTCCTGGCTTCCTTGTGCTTCCACCTCTTATCTCCACCTATGTACATTCTCTGGTTTAGCCAGATTTGTAAGGTAGAACTGGGGTCATGATGAAGGGTAGGGAAATATTAAAAATCTAGGAGAAAGTTGTATGCTTCACTGGTGCATAACTTCACCCTAACAAGCTTGTCTCTTTTTTGTGACCCATCTGTAAAGGGATGTCCAATAAAACTAGGGCTAAAATAGAAAGAAACTTTTAAAAATGATGGCAACAAATGTACAAATGGACTTTGGGTCTCCGCTCTATCCTACCCCTCAGTCACATCAATATAATTTTTTTTGTTCTGTGTCTATGATGCGTGGAATCAGATCCTATCAACACCTTATGAACACACAGTATCCTTGTATGTGGACTTGTTGCTTTGTAGCTAGATGGCTGCTTGGTTATCTTCAGACCTTTAAGATCACAGATGCATATATTTTGATAGCCAAGCACCATGAATTTTCTTCACCACATTTGCTTATGCACCAATTTTGCCTTCAGTGATCATGCCAGAAAGGTGAGCTTCACAGAATGCCAGGCTATTAGAACAAAATGTCCTTGCATGTAAAAGTACTTGAGGCCCAATGTCTGTCTGCTATTTTAATATTAAACCTATAAATATATGTACAGAGATCTATAGCAATATTGTTACATATGTATATGCCTGTGTTTAGACCTCTATAAATGCCCTTTGTCACCTCGTTCTTTCCTTTCTTTCCTGATTTGTTCCATTTTCAGTGAACATTTCTAAACATTTCATCACCATAGGGGTGGGATCCACTACATAGTTCAGTTTATTTCTTATCCTTTGCTTGTGAGGTATTAAGTTAATTTCTTTACATTCTCTTGAACAACTAATAAGGCATCACTATTTCTGTCATATAATCCTAATGGATTGCTTTTTGAAAACAGCACACATTTTTATTAGACAATTGAGAGTGCTATAACTGATAGAGGCAAATAGGCATTGTGTAATTAATAAACATATTTAGAAAATGTCTTTGAAAAATGGTTTTCACAATTTTTTCCAAACATATCTGAAATATACATTTCTCTGTGTAAAATTTGCTTCCATTAATAAGCATTGATAATAAGGAATAATCCATAAGCTAGTAAGCAAATGTGTATGCTATGAGGCAAGAATCTTAGTTTACTAAAACTTTATTAAACTAAACTGACACCTGAATTTGATCCTCTCATAATCCAGGATTATATTTAATATTAATATTATACTTAAATATTGTCATGAAACAGATTACTATCTCCCAAACACTTTGAAACATGTTTACTTTACCTTAATTTAAAATAATAATAAAACATATCATTTTTACTTAACTTGTAATGTTTAAAATATTGTGGTTATTTGATTACTTTTAAGATCAGCCAATGTAAACAAATCTCAATAAACCCTACTTTATTACATAAACTAAGAAAATTTAGAAAACTACATAGTGTAGGAAAATGAGGTTGAAGTTAGGCTAAATTCTTTAGAGTGCTTGACTTTGTTTGATCTGTTACTTTTAAATATCAAAATTAACTTAGCTTTAATCAAATTTATTAATCTGCAGAAGCATCATGTACTGTTTCTATATAAAATCTTCAGCCTGAATATAAGTAGTTTGCAATAACTCTGTATGGTATATTTGAAATATTACAATAAATGTTTATAATTCTAGCAAATAAATGCAATGTGAAAGTTTTAGAGAATCCAACCTACCATTTCATAGAAGTAAAGTACATAGAGAGTTACATTTCCCCTAAGAGTTAAGAAAATAAAGACAGTTACAAACAAAAAACAGAAAGCCTTGTGTTCTTTTTACGATACATCGGAGTGATCTGCAATAATGTCCACAGTAAGAATTGTAGTCCTTCTGAATTCCCCCCTCATGTCTTAGCTGAAGTTTGTTTTTGTTTTTTCTACACTTAGTGGAAATAGAAAACATCTGTCACTTCCATTAGTACAATTTTTAACAACATTTCAAACTGCTAAAAAGTGAAAACTCAGAGGCAATTACTATTTTGGCTTCTTGATGCTAATTTGTGCATTTTTTAAACAAATGAGTAGAAATTATGTGGCTTAATGCAAAATGCAACCACTTTTATTTAACTATTTCCAACAACCTTTGACCTATTATATTTAGTGTCAATTCTTAAAATCCATTTTCACCAAAGGTCTCTTATTATCCAGATTTCTGAATCACCTACATATTTCATATAAATATCCAAATAAGTGCAAAATTTATGACTACTTATATGTTTACTAATTTAACATGTGTTCATCCTGTTCTCTAGGTGACTTTAGGTCAAGGATGTTACTTATATTTTGGCAACTAACAATATATCACCAGAGGATGACTATGTGTCTCTGAGTTCACCTCACACTTTCTGATGATGGTCACACATGATCTTACTGAATTTCTCTTATTCATCTTAGACAATCTGAAATGTTTGTAAAACTCTTCTTGCCTAGAGTGCTGTTGATTTCTTCTCTCTTTGATATGCTATCAAATGTGAATCTCATCAATGAAACTTATTGGGAAAGTTGATCCAAGAAATCCCTCACTTCACTTGCCTCTCATTTTTCATAACTTCATAGTTTTTTATCTTGATCAGTTGCTTTTGGTCATCATTTCTTCTATAAAACAAGGTGAGTAATAACAATATCAACCTCATAGGAAAGTCAGCTTTATGAGATTAAAGAAACGACATTTACTTAAAAGCAAAGATGAAAGGAGCAGAGGATAAGAAAACTAAATTACAAGAAACATAACATCTAAAATGGGAAAGTTGACATATTGTGAAAAAACTAAAAAATATCATTAAACCATTTATGTGGCAATTGCTAAATGAAAATGTAATGAACTGTGCCAACTTTCACTAAAAACACAATGAAATATGTAATTTTTTTAATAGCAAATAAAGTAGACTGAAGTTACCTTGGAGACTGGATTAGGCCTATTTCACTAGGGACCTCCATTACCATAATCAGTAGGTATAGCTGAAACTCAGGATTTCACTACTATATGCATGGAGAAAAGGCGGACACAAGGAACTGCTATTAGAATGAAATGAGATTGGATTTCAGACAAGATCGTGGCTGAGACACTCATGCTGATTGACTTTCTGTAGCAAAGATGTGAGGAAAGCAAAATGCATCCATGCATAGATTAGACAGATAAATGATAGATATATAGCTAGATACAAAACACTTCTGTAATCCTAATTGTCTGAAGAAAGAAAGTAAGCTAACGTCAATAGAAAAAATTAAGTGGCCTGAGATTCACAGTAGAAAAGGAGGAGGAGCAAATTCTCCACTGGCCAACCATTATAAGAACAGCTCCTCAGACAGCAGAGAGCCATCTCTGGAAAAGATGGACTCCCCTTTCTTTCTACATATATCATGGAAACAGAAGTTTGACCAGACCCCAACCCAGTGTACTCAGTGACAATTTCCTGAACATTCCTAGCACTGCAATTGTAATTTTAAATTGAGGAAGACCAAGGACTGCCACACAGATATATTCCTGAAAAAAATCAATATGACACATCATAATCAATTATACTGATGTTAAAAATGAGGAAAAGCTCTGAGAGCACCTTGAAAATAAACAAAAGTTACCTACAAAGAACAATCTATGAGGCCAAACTCTTTTATTTCAGCAGAGATAATGCAAACAAGAAGGCAAAGAAAAGCCATGTAAAACTCTGATAGGCATGGTCAACTAAAAATATTATATCCAGCCAAACTATCATGTAAATACAAGGGAGAAATAAACAACAAACTAATTTCAAAGGACTGTACTCCAAAAAATTTGAAGCTTATAAGAAATGGATACATTTTGATAAATACAATATATTCCTAAACTAATTCAATTTAATGGAAAAAAAAACCCCAAAAAATCCAAAGTAAAAGAATAAAAGCAACTAGTCTAAAACTAAGTCTAAGACAGGCTGCTTCACAGAAAATTTTATCAAATATTCAAAGAGGCATTGACACCAATTCTAATCTAGCCATTCCAGAATATAGAAAAGGACATGAAAATCCTTGATTCATCTTATGAAGTGAGTATAATCTTCACGCAAGACCAGGTAAAGACATTATAAGAATATAAAATCATAGACCAATGCCCCTTATTAACATAGACATAAATCTTCTTAAAAATACATAATAGAATACAGCAAATTATCACAAACACAAAAATGACATATATCAATCAAAATTCATACTAGGTGTTAAAAGATGATTCAATATTTGAAAAAATTCAGTGCAATTCAACATATAAATTAGATAAAGAAAAAATATGGCATGATCATAATGATTGATGCAAAAAGGCTTAAGACAAAATTCAAACCTATCACTGATTAAAAAAAAAACCCACTTAACCAAATAACCAAAAACAGCCAATTAGAAGGGAATTTCTTCAGCATAAAAATGGCCATATATATAAAACCAAGGATTAAACTGTATGAAATAGAATTCAGAAAGAGGATAAGAGCAACAGAAATTCATAACTGTGATATTCAGAAGAAGCACCCTTTCCAGTCAATTTCTTGCCAAAAGTAAAGAGTTGACCCACTTATTGATAAAGATCAAAGACTATGATCTTTAGTATGTATTATAGAAAAACAAATAAAGTCCTATCAGGCGTACCAATAAGCATAAGCAGCATAAAGATAGAAATAAGTTTGAAGCTTCCAAAAGTTGCATTTTACTTATATCAATAATCAACAACCATAGGGGCAGCAGTAAAGAAATGACATGGTAGCTTGAATCAGGCGAATTACCTGCAAAAGCCATGATGTTACTTGCTATGTATGAGAAAACTGAACAAGGAAAACAATGGCAAAAGAAGTGCAACGATGAATTCATTTGAACTATGGTTGTATGTGTGAAGAATGTTGAATATAACATAGACTACTTGATGAAGATACAAATCTATTTTGGAAGGATCAACATTAGAATATTTCCTCCAGCAAGGAGAGTGAGAGTTCCTTTAACTTACTTTGAAATGTTATCAGGAGGGCACCACGCTCAGTCTAAGGAAGGAAAAAAGAAGCACCTGAGTGAGATGGATTTAGTGGCTTCAAAAATGGCCTCACACTTGCCTATTATTATGATAATGGTACAGGATTTGGCAACATTTCTTTCTGTTATACATTTTTTCTCTATGAATTGGCATAGGCTAGGCAGCACCTAACAAAAACATCTGGAATATGTATATAGGTGATCTTTATTACATGTAATTAGAATATTTAAGTAGAAAATTTTATACCCAGCTGTATCTTGTTTTATTTGTATTTGATTCACTATAACTCATTCTGTATTACATACAATGTTGTTTTACATTGCTATAAAATATTTATCAAAAATATTCTAATACATTCAAGACAAAATTCTGGATAAGCTTTTGTTTCTTTCACAGAATAAAAAAATGTAAAGATACTTTTAATATTTGATGATATAGGGGATACTGAGTAATAAAATAAACAATGTGCTCAGCAACAGTTACAAAGTAGATTTTTGAAACAGTTTCATAGGATTAGTTCTTTTATAATACTTAGTAAAGCAGAATAGATAGCATTATATCACAATTCAATGAAGGGGATTCTACAGTGATAACAATAGTAGCTTTTTCTTGAGTATTATATGCCAGATATTTTAAGTTTATTATCTCATTTCCCCTTGCAATATCATTGAAAGGAGTGTCCACAATCACCCCAGAGGAGAAAATTGCACAAGCTACATATTTAATTATTTGCCACAATAGAATTTGTATCTAAACCTGCCTGTATTTTATTCAGTCACAACATCTAAATGCCAGTATCTATGCTTATATTATCTTAATGACAAACTGTGACTATGAGTTGGAACCTACTTAGATTTTTTTTTCTTCCTTAAAAAGAGAGAGGCTGTGCTAGCCTGGGTAGACTTCAGAATCAAATCCATGGACACACACTTGTGTATAAACAAGAGATTTATATATAAGAGCAATTGAACATTGAGAAAACATCGCAGCCCAGTCCAGATCAAGACAATAAGTCAGATATCAGCCAATATGTCTGACAGAAATCTATATGATCCCCTTCAGACTCTCGTACACATTCACTGACACCATATATAGAAGAATGCAGGCCAGTGGGTAGAAAGTCTTGGGATCCAGTGTCATTGGGAACATATCAGTACTGGTAGAGGCCTCTGCATGACTTCTATGGCTTCAGAAGTCTGATTGCATCAGGGTGGGTCCATGTGTCTTGTAAGTTTCAGTGTATCCCAGGAAGTGACCACCTCCAAGAAGGAAAAACCAGAATTTTCCCAGAAGCCTCAGAAGAAAGACCATGCCCTCAGAGGCATCATTGGCTGTGACCCAAATGACGGGCTAGACACCACTCCTTCATTCTTACTCCTCCAATTGACAGATGATTATATATCTACCACAGTGGCATTCAACAAAATAAATATTTTTCTCTAAAAGAAATTATTATTTGATAAATTTCTGCATCACTTTTTTCTTTATCATTTATTCTCAAAATTTTTTGAACATCTGCTTCTCTTGTCTTCCTAAACCTTAAATTAGTAGCAGTCGCTACAGTTTTATGTTCAAAATGGTCCTATGTTCTTTATATATCTTTCAACATATCTAACAGCTTTAAAATATAACCTTTCCATGAAAGTCATATATTTATGCTTTTGAACTTTCTGATTAATGTTCCTGGAATGTTCTTTACTCCACTATATTACTCTTGATCTCAATTGTCCCTCCTTATACAAAGAAGCTCCAAACTCTATACTTTTGCCTCTGTAATTCCAAACACATTTGTATACATCTTGAAGATTGTCTACATTGATTTGTATTGTGCTCATTTATTGATGTTTGGTTTCTTTCAAATGACACTGAAATTCTAAAGGACAGCTCCCAGTCTTATAAATCTTTTTTATTTCTCTCTCTAGAGCCTCAGAGTATCTGTCCTATTTTAAAAATGTAATGAGTAAGTGGTTGATATAGTCAGCAAATTTTAAATGATTTCTTCTCATTAAATGGGTACAGTTCTTAAGGAGGGATAACCAGTGTATTGAAAATGGTGCATCGTCTAACCATTTTATTCTAGTTAGTTCTAGACTATTGTTTGAAATAATCCCTTCCATTAGTTCCTCCCAGTTGATTACAACTCATGGCAATTCCATGTATGTATTCCATTTTCAAGGCTATGAACTTTCAGGCATGTCTTTTAAGTTGCTTTGGGGTGGGTCTGTTACCCCTGTCGGTTTCAGTGTCTTATTATGTTGTCTAACCGAGGTATAAATTAATGTACATGCACTAAATATTCCTTTAGACATGGAAGATTTTAAAGACAGTGACACACTCATGGCAGTAGAGTCTCAGACATGAAAACAAGAGATCATTATCAGACAGCCAAGATCAAGAAAAGACATGCTTGATAAAAAAAAAATCAGAAAATTTTCATATAGCTAATTTGTACTATGGTAATGTAATTTTTTGTTTTGTTTTGTGTTTTCGGCATCACTGCCCTCTGGTGGTGGGAGTAGGAGACCCAGCCTTTGCCCCTGTAGAGCCGCTGCTGGAATTGAACCTCCATCCCAGTGGGCCGCAGTCCCTCACACAACCACTATGCCACTGGGGCTCAACCCCAGTAATGTAATTTTTTTAAAGCAGGATTCTGCTCTACAGGGTTGTTTTTTTTTTTTAAATGTACCCTTCAGAAGTAAATCACAAGGGCTTTCCTCCAAGGACATTTGGGTGGGTCTGAATGTCACACACTTAACTTAGTAGTTGATAGTCTGCCCACTTTATTACACAGGGATTCATCTTCTTGGATAGAGAAACAAACAGTGTGATTAAAGAAAAGCTTATCTAAATTTCGTCTTTCATTAATGAGTCTCTCTATCACATACTAGCATCTATTCCATTAAGTTGCACGAGATGAAGCCGGAGCGTGGTGTCCCCTGTGGGGCAAGGCAAGGGGCGCACAAAGGGGTATGGAGCAAATAATTCCAGACATATTTTTGTTTCCTTTCTTTTAACTACTATGTATGTAACAGATATCTAGAAGGCCTCGTATCTTCTCATTCATTTTTATTGGCCAGTCCTTAGCACATGGAACATTTTAAATAAGTGTCTGAAAAAACTTCAATGGGTAAATGAACAAAATAATAAAATACTTGAGTTAGCAATCTGTTAGCTAGTCAGAAACTGGCAAGGGAAAAGACATGATCAATGAAAGGAGGAATCCTAAACACACACAAAAAGGTGGAGACAGGCTTTCACTCACACCCCTCCAGCACAAAGGAAGGTTAAGGGCAGAATAAAACATATCCTCTTATCAATGGAAGAGACCAGAGATATTGGACATATTGAAATGGCTAGGAAAAAAAAAAGAAATGACTAGGGGAGGAAAGACAGGTTGTTCAAACAGTCTCTCAAATGACTGAATCAACTAGAACTTGGGGTCTGAGAAAAGAACCCTGGATGAACTCTAGGATGTTGAGGTATAAGAATATACATATCTAAAAGAAAAGCTACCCTACAGAGGACAAGTAGTAGAATACCCACCAGAAATTCAGATGATTTGGGGAAGACTTCCATTAGCTGAATGTAAGGTCCATTCATTACATTTTCCCAAGCCTTTTATACTAGTTAAGGGCTCCAGTCATTACATACAATGTTGTCAATTTGAGTCTTATGAGAGAAGGGGTGGAGTTTAACCTGTCAATCAAGTTGCAGCTTGATGACCTCATTTGGAGGTGCAAAGGAGATAAATAGCTTGCTGAAGGTGGAATACAAACTCACTCTCTACAAAACATTATGCACAATGAGTTTCTTGGAGCTAAGTTGAGGGCAGACAGAGTCCTGGGAGTCAGAAGAGCAACTTGGACATCCTGGCAGTGTGGAAATACTTAAACTTCCACTGGATCCATAAGACCTTCCATCCACTGGCCTGTGGTCTCCCTGAAGCTGGCATCATAGTATGTGTTTTGCGAGTCTGAAGAGGACTTTATAAATTGTTATATATGGGCTAATATCAGTCTTATTAACTGATCTGGCCTGGCCTGGATGTTTGCTCAATATTCAATTGGTCTTGTATATCAAGTTCTTTCTTATTCACCCATGGGTGTCTATGAAATTGCTTCTTTAGTCTACCCAGATTAACACAAGGAGCACTTTGGATTTCTTTTTCAAAGTATCCCCTCTTTAATAAACCTATTCTTCCTGTTCAGACATTTTCTCACTCTTGTCTAAATTTTGCACCTCACCTGAGGTCTTTTTGGCAAGAGGGGAGAGACTTGAAATTGGACCTCTGCCCAATAACAAATCCAATATGCTCAATTCAGGTTCTGACTAACACCCAGTGCCAGTCCCAGAGTCTCTAGTGTAGGATTCATTTTTATTTTACATGTTCAACATGCAGTAATGTCTTAGAAAATTGTTGCAATATTTCTTGATGAATTTTAAGTTTGGTGTGGGTAGGACCCAAAGTTTTGCTTCAGGTAATACTAGAAATATATATACTGAAAAGCAATTTAAACACTATCAGTTTTTGTAATCAGTTGATTCATTTAGTCTCCAAATAACATACTTATCATGTCTCCTTTCATGTCTGATTTGCCGTCAAGTCTTTTGCCAATAGATTTTTACAGGTTTATGACCCAAACGGTTACTTTAATGTACTGTCATTTAACTAATTATATTCATTTTCTCATGGCTAAATTTGCAAGTAATATAAAAGAACTTCTTTCAGAGTTAAAACTTTAATTCAAATGCATATCACCATCTATATGATTCAATCTGCATCTCTTTGAAAAAGTCATACTAACAATGTTTTCAAAGTGTTTACACAAAGTCTGCTTCCAAATGTTTTTGTTATTTTAAATAACTATTTTCTTTCTATAGATTTGGATTGTTGCTCTGTGTACTTAGTTGCACATGAAGCAGTGAATTCTTCATAAAAATATTTTGACAACAATTTCAAAAAGCTTATGTGTCAGATTTCCTCTATCCATGTGCAGACACAATGAAAATAAATATATCTTATGGCTAGCTGGTTAGGCAGATTTTTAAAAATAGTGCATATGTTTAAGTCAGTATATAACATTATTTGAGTTTGCTGCATAGCAATTTCTTCTGAAATAAGAAGACTAGAGTATCAATGCCTAAATTTGGTAGGCACAGGGATTTCCAAGATGTGGACACACTGCAAACTTTGCTACAATATAACTCTTAGAATTTTCTTCCTCTTTCCCCTAGACAACTTTTTAAAAGTTTATCACATGTTAAATTCTACTGACATTACACTTCATAAAGACACTCATCTCTAGGCAATGTTTGCCAATATTCTCAAATGTTATTTTCTCAATCTTCTCCATGTGCAATTATCAATACTGGTATCAAGTTTTTGCTGAATCCAACTTTGTGACAGAGTATCTCTACCGATATCCTGTTTTCCCCAATATATACATAGGGGATCTTTTTATAGACACTAACCATGCAACCCTTGGATCAAATATCTAGAGTTAGTATTTGAGGTTTGACCTGAAAGTCAAAATGTTTTTCAAATAAACAGAAGAGCTGCCAGTTAACAATCTCTATTATGTCTTAGTGTAGATTAAATTTCTGTAATCTACTAATTCTGATTAGTAGGTTGCCTGCTAATTCTGACAACTGGTACAGTTAAAGAACAGGGCAGTAGGGTGAAGAAAATTAAAAAGTAACAAATGTGGCTGAGTGAGCTTGAGTATGAATGTCTTCTCTTATCCAAATTTTATATGGATCAGCTCAAACTTGCCATATGATTTAATTTTTGTTTGAGTTTCTGTATGTGAATGCTGATTTCTTATAGGACTGTTTGACATTAAAGAAGTTCTCTGTTTAAATTAACTAAAGTCTTCCATCAATCTCTGCTCATATGTGCACAGGAGAACACTAAAATAAATAGCCTTTATGTGATAGTGTCCTGGATTCTGGGGAGAGTCCATAAATATTCATTGCAATATTAATTGAGTTGTTTGGAGGGAACACACATAGGGCATTTTCTTGATGTCACTTGCTTAAACTGCTCATTCATTGTCAATTTGGGGGGCGGGAGTGGGTTTATAAGACAACTGCAATACATAAACATGATAAAAACTAAAACCAAAAAAGTAAAACCACTGCTATTGAGTTGATTCCATTCATAGTGTCTCAAAAGAACGGAGTAGAACTGCTCTGAGTTGTTCTTGAGATTGTATAGCTGCATGGAAGCAGAAAGGCTCATCCTTTCTCCTTGGGGAGGCCTCGAGGACGTGGACAGCTGACCTGGTAGTTAGCAGCTCAACACAAAGCCCAAACCAGCGCCAGGCTCCCTGGAGCACCATAAAAGCAAAACGGAACTCACTGCTACTGAGTTAAAAATTCCAGATTACTAATCCCGGCAAGGGAAAAGTAGTATCTGGTGGAAAACTAGTCATGTGGGAACTGGCTTCCAGAAGCCTGTAAAATCTCCAAAGTTGAATGTGAAATTTTAAGTGAGTCTCTCTAAGCTTTTCTTTCCTTCTCTTTTTCTCTCGTTGCTTTTACCAAGTTCTCAACAGAAAGTCTTAGGATCTTATCCTTCTTTATGAATGTCATCATGACTCTATTCAAATCATATTTCTTATATTTCTTCAAATCTCACATATGCCCTAAGCATACAAATGGCTCAATAGATGCTTGCAGTTTTTAAAAAACGGAATAGAGCATTCCTATGCACATATAACTCTACTTTTCAAATTTTTTTTAACTATAGGAGAGACTTTATATAGAGATTACTGACTTAGTGCAAATACCATGACTGCAAAGATTAACAATACGCTTTCAGATGTGAGGCACTCTGATAATATTATGTAAGGAAAGCAGAAAAATATAAGAAAAAAAGCTTCTTTTGAATCAACAAAATAAACATAGATAGTGAAAACCATGAGATATAGTGTAGATAAGCTTAAGAAATGGAATAGAACATATGTACCAGGCATCCTAAAACTATGACCTCAAACAAATGCGGCCAGCCGAGGACATTGACCCAGCCGCCATGTGTTTTTGCTGCCGCTGCCTGTCCTGCTTCGCAGCCAACTCATCCCAGGCCTGCAGTGAATTTGTTCATAGTTTTCTTTTTAAACTAAAGTCCAGCTCTCCAATGGTCTGAGGGATAGTGAACTGACCCTCTGCTTAAAAAGTTTGAAGACCCCTGAATTACATACAATTGCATTTTGACAAAAATGAAATTTATAGAAAAGACACAGACAATTTTGTATATCTATAACAAATGGAACTGCAAACATTATAAAACATAACTGAAATCTGAAAAAAAATTATAATCGGAGTTATCAACATATGGATGGAATTCAACCAGAATGCTTTAAGTACATGCCTTCATTCAGAATGCTGCAACATTAAAATCCTGAAAACGTAGTCTACCTTAAGAAATAAGGGGGAATTTGATACAACTAGCAAAAGTTCAGTGACTATAAGAAATAGGTAGTCAAAAATAATTTTTGAAAGAGGATAAATTGCCCTTGTGTGATAGTAGTCATTGTGACACTTGAGCTTTTGAGAGGGTTGGGTTCGCGTGAACAGAGTGGTGTGGAGCAGCACTCAAGACAATGAGAGCATCCCAGCGGAAACCCCTCTTTCTCTCTAGGGAGACTGAGGGTCATCACGAATCACATTTGATTTGCTCCCCTCTAGTTTTCTTATGGATTAGCATTTACAACTCATTGGTAACTGTAATCCTGGCATCCTGTGACTTTTATCATTGCATTTGTACTTCAAAACCCCCCTCAATAAATGTTTGCATGGGAATATATATATAAGACCTTAGATATAATTCAGCGACTTACAGTTGAGACAAGGGCCAGCGTGAGACTCATCACAAGACCTTGGACAATACCTCTTCCTGGGATCCTGCTACTTTCGTTTCCGCTCAGAGAGCAATTCTTTCCCTCAAGCTGAGTCAGTAGAGAAAAGAGTGAAGCTCAATAGAGAAAATTTTGCAAAAATACTTTGCTCATTCACTTGACTTACCCAGAGACTCAAGCTTAAGGGGAATGTGAACATTTCATTTTAGGAATGAATATTAAATCAATACAATTAAAAAAACCCAAAATCTCTGATATAAGAAATGGTGTGTAAGAATGGAAGGCACACACAGATATCACAATAATCAATTATTTCTGTATCTTAAGCCCATCGTTGCCAGAATCAGCACCTGCTCTCTCTCTTCCCGGGTATGCAGAAGGAATCTTCTTTCATATTGTCTACTTCTAGAGAACTTGGAATTACTTTGTGTTTTTATCTCTCATTGATTGAAAGTCAAGGGTGTGGTGAATTAAATCTTTGCATCTAGATAATGTGAATCCAAATGATAATCCTCTGGAAATCCATATCACTGTTTGTGATTAACTTCTTAATAAGGTGCAATTCAAAGACACTTATTATTAATATTAGAGTTATTTATTTCCAACATGCTCTCAAATTGGATCTCTGCCTTACATGTCCAAGGAAGAGTGTCCAATAGTATATTCTAAAGGAATGCTGTCTAGACACTATAGGTATATGCTTCAACATCCTTCACTATACACCCCCAAATTTCTGCAGTTGCAACCCTGGTATTGTGTTCTTAGTTATAGGCTGGGCTGGTAACTAAAAGGCTGGTGGTTCAATTACACACCATGGGAGGAATATGGCAGTCTGCTCCTACAGGTGAAAGCCTTGGAAACACTACACGTCACTTCTAGTCTTTCTATCAGGTGACTATGGGTTAAAATCAACTCCAAAGCAATGCCTTTGTTCTGTTTCATGTCAATTTATTACCCAGGCTTATTTGAGAGCATTGTAATAAACAGAGAATGAAAACTTCAGTTTCATGTGGGAATAATCTGTAATTTTTTTATCTAAATGAATTTAATGATCTATGAATTTGGGCGAGCATTCGTTGGTGATTTTGTGAATTCCAGATTCAATATACCTGATACTCAAAGTCTTTGGGAACTTGCAGTAGTAAGGGCAAAGAAACTGCATAAAAGAGTTCCTTTATTTCTTTATAAAAATGCATTCCTTTAACAATAGGCAAATGTGTATCAATTACCAAAATATCAATTACTTAGTGTAAAGTTGATTCACTATTGCCAGAAAATCAATATTCCTAGCAATATTTTTTAGTGCTGTAAAATAAAAATCTGATTATCTAGTCCATCAAAATATAGATATGCCTTGTAATAACAAAATTGAGGATATATAAGTCAATATATTTATAGGTATTCAAAGGCCTTTATTTTTAAATCCTGTACTTGACTGATCTTCTTAGTTTTCATGGGATTGTGGAATTGAAAAGTGAGAGCTAAACATGGTTACCTTTTAAACTTTTATTGAATTTTTCCAACCAATAATTATTTATGATGTCTCATAATTTTCTCTTTCCACGGTTGAAAGGAATGTAGTAAGGGTGAGAGGCACATTTCAGCATCTTAGAGTTGACCAAGTTATCAGTTGACCAAGTTATCTGGCATTGCCAAAGATCATCTGCTGTAATAAGTGATCTGGATTTTCCCATTGTGGTATTTCAGAATCAGGTGATCATGATTGGAGTTGACTAAAGACTTAAGATTAATTATAAAGATTTAGCAGTTTTTGATTCTTGAACCTTTAAGGTAGCCCCAAAGAATTATTTAACAAGATAATCATCAAAACCACTTCCTTTGTTTCTTGAGTATGGTTTATAGTGAGTGCACCAATCTTATTAGACCCTATGTATTTGAAAGAAACATTTAATATGGCTCTTAGAATATATTTTTAAAAGGAGTACCAACTACAGTTTAAAAACCTAGGTTGCTTTTGATCAATTTCAAAATAACGCAGAATGCAAAAACCTTATGTCTGTATAGCCACCCACCTTCTGTCAGCTCATTAAAGATACAATTCAGGAAAAGCTAATGGTCTTGGAAACTCCTGCATATCGGACATTAGTGAGAGGGTTGCACGTCAGTCATTGTGAGGCATCATGAACTGCAGAAGGTGCTCTCATGGCACATCAGGTTGAGCACTGGGCCGTCACTTCTGAGACTGGTACTACAAACCCACCAGCAGCTGCATGTATGAAAGATGAAGCTGTCTGCTCCTTTAAATGTCTACCATTTGTGACGCAGCTCTGTTCAGTCATACAGGGCTGCTGTGAGAATTGACTTGATGACAGTGGGTTAGCTGTTTTTCTTTCTTCCCCTGCGTTCCCCTCCCCCTCCCCACTTTCCCCTGCCACCCCCCCATCCCCGCCTTCCTCTCCTATTCATATGATTGCAGATCCAGTTGAAAATCCTCGTGATTTTCAAATGGAAGTCATCCAAAGAGAATCTAAATCTTAGTTGCCTAAAAGGCCTTGATCTTCCTGACTGATCCTTGCTAACCATCACGAGGAGAATATGGTTTGTAGTCTTAAAGTGGAGTAAGAGAAAAAGGATGTGAGAGAGTAGAAGATTCCACAGGGTTTATAGGAAAAAAAAGGGTGTGTGTCTTAATAGCATGAGGGAGTGGGCAGTTACAAACCTTTTAATTGACATTAGATTGAAGCTGCTGCTGCCCCACTCCATAAATATATGATGAGAGCATCTTAGAACTACATTGCAAGAAATGGAAACCAGAAACTCCATTTCTGGAAGGAAATGGAAATGTGATATTTAGGCCCAGCCTAAAATTAGCAAAAATGTAGAGTTTTGTTGCAGAATGAATAGCAGTGTCTATAATTTTATTGACCTGTTGAGACAAAACCCCAATCTTATCAGATTCACACATTTACAAATTGAAAGAAAGGCTTAGCTCATGAGAATGTTCAAAACAAAGAAACTTTGAAGGGAATCTTTTATGCTACTGAATATTTTCTTTAGTGGGTCTGTCCAAAGCAAGAGCTCATGTATGGTTACCTTTGTCAGACAAAACAGGCTAAGTAGTTATGAGAACTTAAAAACCCAATGCTAATGGTATCCTATGAGACTGAGAGATCCTCTAAAGTGCCTTTGATGATGAGTGATTAAAATAAGGATAGCTTCCAATATTTGAATGAAAATCTATATGCCAATATGTCTGAGAAAAGAGGCAGCAACAATCGACATCACATCTTCAATGTTCTCCTTCTAAAATGAGAGTGTGAGCCCCTTTTAACAAAAGGATTGCCAGATCAGGCGAGACTGTCAGGGTTCATTATCCTCTATTGAGAATCCCTGTGGTGCAATGACTAATGTGCAGTTGAGCAATGAGTTTGAAATTTAGATTCTCCATAATGTTGCTTGTTCTAAGAAGTCCTTGAAGTAAGCAATTTTGAGGTTCCTATATTTTAGAGGCAACATAATACTAAAATATTTTTCTGTCCATTTAGCATTTAGAAACTTTGAGCCCATTGGTTCTAAAGTATTCCACAGGAGAATAATTTTATTCATATCTAAAGTTCTCCCACTAGGAGCTCTGGTAACCTACAGGAGTTGGACTACAATCCACAAAGTACACTGTTCAAAACGGCCCAGAGATCTGTAGGACAGAGATGGAGTTTTCTGCTCCCAGAAAGAGCTACAGTCTCCAACACCTCCAGGGGCCCTTCTACTTCTCTCGGGAGTCTGGATTGACCATAAGCCAGAATTGACTCAACGGTAGTGAGCTGAAGTTCTCCAATGGTGTCTACTCTCCAAATTATCCTTGGTAAAATACTTCTGAGAGCTTTAATGCTAGGTCCATTGGTATAATTATTCCCATATGTATAAGTAAATAGAAAATACTGGGAGTGTCATTGAATATTTATTGCTAATATTCCACTGAAGACAAGAAAGGACAAATCATAAGACCTCTGCAGTCTGAGCACAGAATGTTGCCTTCTTCATGAAAAACATGCAGAGTGAAAACGATATAAATCAAGAGTATAATAGTCATACAAATAGTGAAACACAAATGTGGTGGCAAGTGAGAAAAAGACACAGAGGCCTGACTAAGGCTTTGAGGCATCACCTTGATTTAGACACCAATGCTTCCACCTGATAGCTGAGTCTTGACATGAAAAAGGATGGAGACATATCAGTCAGAACAGCTTTATGCAATAGTTTGTTAAAAAAAAATTGGGGGGCTAAGCCCCGGTGGCTTAGTGGTTGAGTGAGGGACTGCGGCCCACTGGCTTGGCAGTTCAAATCCAGCAGCAGCTCTCCAGGAGCAAGACTGGACCTCCCATTCCCACCAGAGGGCAGTCATGCCCCCACAAAACAATAGGGCCTGGGAACTCCCACAAAAATTAAAAAATGGGCAAATCTTAGTGTAAAAAGGCTAACAGCCAAAACCATCCATAGAAATTCAGTGCATTTTTATACGAGTTTTTTTCCAGTTATTTATGTGATTTCATAGCCATGTATGTGTGCTTGCCATTTGAATATAGGAAGAACCTGGGGTGGGAACAGTGGGTAAGATGGTGGCCTGGGCAGACATGCTCCCTGGACCTTCTGCAACCAAACCCTGTGAAGCAAGGTGATAGGCAAACAGTGATTCTCCTGGAACTCTGAACTTCAAAGCAAAGATAAAGGAGTAGACCAAATACCAACTAGGAGAAGAAATTAAATGATAACTGTGAACACAGAGACACATGGAGCTGTGACTTGTCAACTTTATCGCCATACTTGTGCCATATTGAATCACTGTGAGGACAGGTCTCGTGAGGCAGCCACTCCGATCACCAGGTCCGCTCACGCAGGACAGGAGCAGAAAGCCCAACAATTGCCAGCAACCAAAGGCATGCCACCTGTCCTATACTGCTCACACCCTCCCTGTGGTGTTCACAAGTGCTGCCATTTCATCTAGCGGGGGGGCCAGCGCCCCCCCCCCCCACCTCTGTCTGCTAGACGACTGTTGAGCTAGACTTCTTTACCTCCCGCCCCACTGTCCGCAACTACCCCACTCCTCTGGTGAACGGAGGCAACTTGTCACTTACCATTCAAGGCCTCTGAGGTCAGCAAGGTACATGCTCATAGACTGTCATGTCTGCATGGGGAGACTCCCACTCCTAGGCATTAGGGCCCCATTCTGTACCACCTGTGCAGCTAGGAGAAGAATCACCCTGGACGAGAGACCTTGTCCACTGCTGCTCACTCTTTGGGCTGAGCGTGGTGCTGCAGAAGAGGTCCATGGTCCCAGTGAATCTAATCCTCTCCTTTATTGTACCCTGCTGCTCGCTATTTTGTTTGGTTGTTTTTAGCCTTGTTTAACAATTTGTTTATAATTTTATTTCTCCTACCAGTGGATGGCAGTTACTGTGTCAGCATTCCACAGGCACATTCGACATTCCTGTCTTCCCTCCCACTAAGTATCTGAACCCTTGGTGAGGAGGATACAGAAACAAGACTCAATATAAATTTTAAGTCATAGGGTATGTTTTCATGTCACCATGCAATAAAATTGGAAATCACCAATTGGAAAGGGAAATATTCAAACTGCATTGAAATTGAATAACACTCTGCTAAAAATGACTGGGCAATAGACATTTCTTATTCTGCCTTATACAGAGACAACTAAAGAGACCAAGCCATTTTGACAAAAAGTCTAAGAACAAAATATTATAAATCAAAACAAAAAATTTCTTGAATCCAATTAGAATGAGAACACAAATATACAATCTTTAGGATAAAAAAAATCTTTAGGATGTAAGAAAAAGTACTTAGAGGAAGATGCCCAGCAGTATACACAGAATTCAAACATCAAGAAAGAACCAAATGAGGAGCTTACCCAAACTTAAAAGAACATTAAAAGTCTATAATCACCAGACACATGGAATTGATAGGGATTTTAGAGGAAGAAGCAAAACAGAAAGCAAACACAATAGAAAAAATAGTAAAACTGGCAAATGATGGCCAGGGCTAATAATATTGACAAAACATCCCCAAACAAAACAAATGCACAGATTCTGATTCATAGCTAGAGGAAAATTCTATGGGAGCAGATCATCTTCTATTTCTCCTACAGAGGGGCTGGAAGCTTGGAACTTTTGACATATTGGTCAGCATTCTAAGCTTACCTAAGAGTACTACCAAGACTCCTAATATTGACAAAACATTGGCACATTTAACTAAGGAAAATAAGATGCAAATAACACACATTAGAAATGAAACACGTGATATCCATAGAGACCCAGCTGATATAATATCAGAATATTATCAATTATATAAATAACAACCACAACTTATCAGAATTGTAATTCAAATAACTTGAAGATCTAGCAGAAATGGACAGATTTCTAGAAACACATAGCCTATCCACATGAACACAATGGGAGTTAGAAAGTTAGAAAAGACCCATCACAGAAAAAGAAATTGAAATACTCATTAAAAAGTTCTCATCAAAAATGCCCTGGCTTCATGGACAAATTCTTCCATACACAGAAAAGTTCAAACAATGTAGAATAGAGAATAAGATGGATTAATCCCAAGGAAATTCTATGAGGTAAACACAAACCTTATATTAAAGTTGGGCAAAGATAGGACTAACAAGAGTATTATACATCAATGTAATAGTATCAATAAAATTAAAATAATAATACTTTATAATTTATTGATGGTTTATGAGGGTGAGAGGGTCTGGTAGGGATGAAAAAATAAGACGCTAATACCAAAGGCTCAAGTAGGAAAAAATGTTTTGAAAAGGATGATGGCAACATATGTACAAATGTGCTATACACAATAGATATATGGATTGTTCTAATAGCTGTAAGAGCCCATGTAAAATGATCTTCAAAAAAGAAAAAGAAGGTAGAAGCTAAATTCTAAATGAAATTCTGTTAATGTAATTTAACACTTTATAAAGAAAATAATACGTCATGGTCATGAGATGCTCACACCAGGTTTTCAATGGAGGTTCAATATTAGGCAAAAAAAGATTCATCACATAAATAATACAATAAAAATCCACATGATCAGATAAATCAATGCCAAAAGAGATTTGAAAAAATCCAGGACCTATTATTGATATTGATCAACAAATAAGAATAGAACATGCTTAAGGGTATACATACAAAGCCATCAGTCAACAATATTGTCAACATAGGCACTAAAGACAATATAGACACAAATATGTAAGTAGATATTATTGTTATATATTTAATGAAATGATAAATTGAGAAATAAATATCAAAGTAACTTAGTTCATTACTTAACTACTAATATTCCACTTTTGTGTAATAAGGCCAAGATTTGAAACAAGGTAACTTGGGTTTGTCTTGTACCTATGGTGTTGTATTCTAATATATATTCCTGTAATTTGGCTATAATTACAGTATGTACTTGTATCTGAAGTGATTTCTAATAATCAATGGAAGCCTTGTGGGTAATAGGTAACATTATGATAAAACAGAAAAGACTGAAGTCAAAGATTCCATCTGGCTTGGGTCCCCAATTCATGTTTATAGAACCAGAAGTTAAGAGATCAAAAGGCACACTGCATGGTGCAAAGTTGCTACATAAGACTTATTGAAAGGGTGGGAAAACAAGCATGCTACTTGGAGAACTAAGATGTGTCTGGCCAAACCCTGGTATTTTCAATTACTGTGTGTGGACTTTGAGTAAGGAATTTAGAAGAAGAAACAGTGCCTATAATTATGGTGCTGGTGAAGCATATTGAAAGGATCATGGACTGCCAAAAGGGCAAACAAATCTGCTTTAGAAGAAGTCAATCCAGACTGCTCCTTAGAGGCAAGGAATGAAAGATTTCAGAGACCCATCCCTGAAGAAAGCCATCCTGCTTGGGGGAGTAGAGGGACAGCAAAGGGAAGGAGGAGGACCCAGGAGCAAATGTATGGAACAATGAGCAGCACAACGAGCTCAACCATAAGAACAAGTGTGAGGATGGTGAATATCCCGAGGGAATTTTGTTCTCTTGTACAGAGGGTCTCTATGCATCGGAACAGCCTTGACCGCACATAACAACATGAGCTGGAAATGACTCCACTGTTACAGGTTCATATAGAGGATACCTGCATGATTATATTAAAACATACTTTAAATGCTTTATAAATGTTTGCAATGCTCATCTCTGTAATAAAAGGATCAATCATTTTCAATATACTTTTACATTTGATTCCTTATACAAGGTACTGCTATACGTTATACAATTGTATTGTAATATAAGGAAATTGATAGAAGATACAAGTATTAAAACATAAATGAAAAGGCCTGGAGATTTGTTCCATAGTTTCCTCCCCAAAGGACCTGCAAAGGAGGCCTGGTGGTGTTGGGGTTATGAGTTGTGCCGTGAGCCCCGTGGTCAGCTGTTCGAAGCCACCAGAAACGCTGCAGAAGGAAGACTGGCTTTCTGCTCCTGTAAACAGTTAGCCTTTTGGAAACCCACGGCGGTCCACTCTGAGTCAGCAAAGACACAACGGTAGTGATTTTAGTTTGGGTTTTGAGGTACTAGTAAAAGAAGATGCACGTTTTTGTCATTTTTGGTCAAAAAGCCAGATCCAAATTAGTTCTTGTTAAATTTTAGATTTTGTTTTTTTTTTTCAATTACTAAACATGCTTAAAATGAAATAAATTAAAAATAGACATAGAAAAAAGTTTCCAGAAACTGTAAAAAAAAAAAAATCAAGTGCTCAAACATGAAGAAAAGGTCAAAATCCATATCACATAATTAAACACATCCATACACAAAAACCTTTTTAACTAAATCATAATTTTGCAATGCTTCTCTTTGTAATGCAACACTAACAATTTCAGAAATGATATGAATGCTTCAAAATGAAATTAATATCAATGTGGCGGTCATCTTCTCTGGTGTCAATTTTAGGACTCAAGAGTGTAGGAGTGGATTCTAGCCTGTCAATCTGGAGATAGTCAGAGACCTCTGTGTGGTCACGGCCTTTTCCTGAGAATTCTGGGAAATCTGGTTATGTTTCTCTCTTGGGGGTGAGAGGCTCACTCCTCAGTCTCTTGAAGACACTCTACTGACAAGACACGAGGCTAACTCCCTGGGAGACACTGCAGCTGAAAAGATCATGGCAGCATGCTGATAGACTCTGAGCCCTGGAAACTGGAGGAGCCATGAGGAGAACCTGCCTGCATTGAGATGCTTCTACTGTCACTGGATACCACCACTGGATGCACAAGACTCTGCACCCACTGGTCTGTCCCTGTTTTGATGCCATTGCATGTGCTTCCTGAGTCTAAAGAGGACTTATGGATTGGGATCAGATATATAGGCTAATATCACACTTACGACTTGGGACTGGATTGGACCAGGATGTTTTCTCGATGTTCAATTGTTCTTGTATATAAACATCTTTCTTTACACATATGTATGCTTATGAATTTGCTTCTCTAGTCTGCCCAGACTAACACAATTAATAGGCTCAATATTAACTAATGTTAGCTAAATTTTAATATTATAAATTTTAAAATGATTATTATCCATAAAAAATTAGCATTATTAAACATATTATGTCTAAAATGTTCTTAGAAATTTTACCTTTTGCATGTGTCAACACATGCTGCTATATTTACAGCAAAGCTAAATATACTTATTCAAACATTCTTTCAAATACACACATACATATATATATCCATAATATAAGGGATTACCATGCAAAACAGATTTTTTTTCAAATTTATGCATTTAATTTTTCACAAAACAATCTTATCACCTCCAAAATACTCTCCATTACACTTAATTATCAAATCTGTTATTGCATTCTTAAAGATATTTTTCAAACTCATCTGTTTGAATGGCCAACAGCACCACCTACTTTTTTTCTTCACCTCTTCTACGTTGCCAAATTGCCATCCTTTCAAGTCCCCTCTTCATTCATGGAAACCAAAAAAAAAAAAAAAAACTCACATGGAGTGAGGTCAGGGAAGTCATGTACATGGAGCAAGAGAGGCAAGCTGTTATGTGTCAAAAAAACTAGCTCACTGAGATGGCTGTATGAGGAGATGAATTTTCATGGTGGAAAAACCAATCCTGTTACACCATCTTTTAAGAACATCTAAGTAGAAAAGTTGATAAACAGAAGTTAAACCATGCATTCACTTGAGTTTTTCCAATAGTACTATCCTGTAACCTGTGTTTCTGAACCCTTTTTCCAGAGCAGGAAACAAAATTTCACTGCTATGTGCTGTTCTTGGAAATGGGTCTTCACAGAAATGAAGTTCAAGTGAAACAGATTTTACAAAAAATAATTCACTGTAACCAGAGAGAAACTTCCCAGGTGATGCGTCTAGGTGCACTAGCTCAAAGCAAGTTGTTTGGTGCTAGCCTAATGGGAAAAATGCATACTTGGAAAGTTCTCTGCACAGTACAAATCCGGTATGTAGAGGTACCCTGTCACATACAAGTATGCATTTGTGGGCATTTTCTCACTCACTCCAACATGTCAGCCTGTTTACCTATCCAAACACTCATGGTCCTTACTCAGCCTTTATCCATACAATGTACACAGGCTTATATAAGAAGGAAGAATCATAGCAGGCCTCAACAGGATGAAGTGACAGTAGATTGAAGGGAGAACAATGGAATAATTGAAGCAAAATGTCTATAAACTGTTGAAAGTAAAACTGGTTATCTCCTCTGTAAATCTCACAATAGAGTATTGTAAATTTCACAATACAGAGTAAAAAGGAAAGAAAGAGCATATTGAAAAGTATAATTCCTTATAAAGAAGTATTTAGATTTTATTGCCCTTTAAATTTTTGTGAATCTCACTCAGAAGTTTTGTTCTTATTCACCCTGTAATGCAGGCTAAGGGTCTCTACATGCAAATAATTAAACTTATCTATTACAGTATTTGCATACATTCTCTTAATATAATTGAGGTTCTTAAAAGTTTATTCAGAACTATTTTGGTTCTATTTACATATTTTTATTTTTTGTGAACTAACTCTATTCTAAATCTAGTTCATGTCAAAATAAGGAAGATTTAATGAATGATTAAATAACTTTAAGAAGAAAAATGGAAGCAGTAAAACAGTGGCTTAGTTTTTCTTGTTATGAAGGAGCCTTTATCATCTCACACAAGTGGGACAGAGCCTACCTTGGATAATCAAAACCTTACTTAATAAGAAACACTGGTTGTGCTTCTCTAGAGAGCCTCAGGTGCTTGGGGACAATTGGCAGGAGGGATAAAGTACAAAATATTGTACTTTAATAGGACTACTTACATGTTATCAAACCAAAAGGAGGAATATCAGAAGTGGAGTGTTCCGCCACTAATTTCCAACTTCCAAAAATGGCAGTTCTCAAAGCTTACTCAGATAAATCATTTCTAGTATAATTTTTCCAATGAAGAATTGACTTTAAGTTGGTAGCTCTCTTCACAGAGATTCACTGCATTATCCCAGAAGCCATCTCTTTCTGATGTCACCATCGTTCATGCTCTGAGTGAGTGGTACAAATGGGTAACACAGCTGCCAGCTGAAAGTTGGAGGTGTAAGCACTGAGGGAAATCACTTCTTTCTCTTCTGATGTAGAGTGAGTGAGTTGGACTGCCCTGGTGGATTTCTGAGACTGTAAATCTGTATGTTAAGCTTCAACATTTGCCTATGGAGTGACTGGTAGTTTCAAACTGCTCACCTAGCCATTAGCAGTGCAATGCATAACCCACTATTACACCAAGGCCCCTTTCTGACTCACGGAAACATATATTTAGTGTTTCCAGAGCTGTAGGTCGTTATAGAAGCAGGCTCATCTTTGTTCCCAGATGCAGCTGGTGGGTCTGAATAACTGAGCTCTTGCTTCATATTCTGACACATAACCCTCAGAACCATAGGAAGAAGAGGCAATCAAAGTACTTTCCCAAACTCAAGACATGGAAAACCTTGCAAAGCCCAGTTCTGCTATGAAACACTCATGGTCACGAGGAGTCCACAGCAACTGACAGTCAAGAACCCCTACCTACAGCTGAAGACATGAACTGTGGGGACAAAGTTCCCTCTGTGATATCGCCCCACCCATTAAACCATAGTTTGACATTGAAAGCAATATTTTGTTTCTTGGTCTAACAATCTTGAACTAAACATGTATGGCTCTCAGTGTTTTGTCTAATTGTCTGATAATGACCCAGATCTCTCCAACCCTGCTATTCTGGCCTTGAGACATAGTCTAGCTTACATCTCCATCAGTAGGGAATTACAATTTTTTTTTGAAGCACTGCTCGTTAGCCACTTATCCCTACTTAAGGATCTTAATTACAGTTATTTATATAAAACAACTTTATGCAAGCGAACACAACCAAACAAGACATTCAAAGGCTTTCTCATGAAGAAATTGAAATGCCATTCACACAGGCTTCTGTGTTATCTTTTGAATCACTAAAATCTTTGTAAGGATATTTACAATCAGTGTGCTTTAATGATTCTGCGTAGGCAGTACAATATAAGCTATGGATGGTTTATTTGCAGCTGAAAATATGAACTCTCCCCCATGCCCCCCAAACTCAAAAGCAAACAAACAAACGACTTAATCACCTGTTTTGCATACCAGATTTGCCCTAGAGAAAGTGCTTTCAAAAATGTTCTTTCCTTGTCTACAGCTGTACAGCAGTGTCTTGAGGGCTTGTGGAGACAAGTTGGGGAAGTCCTCTACCCCTGAGTTCACATTTATTTACAGAAATAGAGCACATGATGTTATTTCATTTGGGAAAAAAGAGTTTCAACTGCTAAAACAATGTTTTGAAAATAATACTTTCCACCTTATATATCAAAGGCACAGAAGGTTGTACACAAAATCAGGTAGATGCCTTTGCTTATTCATTTTACTTCTGTTTTAAGGAGCACAGGAGATTAGTCTTCATCTGGTTGGTTACATATGGCTTTTATAGACAATATATAATCTGAGTGTTTCTTTTGGGAAAATACTTGAAAATTTAAAAAACCCTAAATTGTCCTTATGTTCAAAATAGGAGTAAATAAATTAAAATATTATTATCAATTTAATAGCTGAACAAAAATAAACACAGATAGCATCTTTATAATTATCTGCATCAATGTGAAATCAAAGGGACCAGACTAGCCTTCGAATTTTATTTTTAGTGACACAATTTTTTTACCTCAGGGATAAAATAAAATGAGCTAGAATCTATGGTATACACAAATATCATGCAAATAAGTGTGTGCACACCACGTCCGACCCTCTCTGACTACACAAAGGAGAAGCACAATTCAAGTCCAAGTCTGCACAAGGATTTTTTCCATGAGACTAACTATACTTCCACCTTCCAATTTACTTTATCCTGTCCTGGTATCAATCATTTCTCCTATATGGTTCTTTCTTTCTGTTGGATTTAATAATTCCTTGATAAGACCACAAAGAACTCACAGACTATACTTATGATTGCAAGGTTTAACTAGGAGAGTTAATGGCTTTCTTCAAGCTGAGAAAACATTACACATACAGTCTTTTGTCATAGTGCTTCTCAAGCATCCAGGCAGATGGGTCTCTCTCTCTCTCTCTCTCTCTTTCTCTCTCTCTCTCTCTCTCTCTCTCTCTCTTTCTTTCCCTAGCCTCCCTCAGGCAGGAGGGTGCTTGGCTTGTTCTGTGATCACGAGTTAGAGAATTTCTTTAGTGATGATAAAATCATAAAGTATAACCCATTCTGCAACACCTTCTTCAATGTCTTTTCTGTACCCAGTTCCCTAAGAAGGAATCCCAGAGAAGCCTGATTCCTCCTCCTCCTCTTTGGGATCCTCCCTCTCTCTCTGTCAGAAAGGGCTTTCTTATCCCCAGAGGCTTGGCAAAAAGTCCTCTACATTTTATTTGCAAGCTCTCCTCCATTCATTTGGTGGGAAGTACAAAGACTGTGCATAGAAGAGCTTTATCAAGTAATTTTACTTCATTCAATATTTCCATTCACCTCATATGTACATGAAAACTGAAAAATGAACAAGGAGGCCCAAAGAAATTTTGATGTCATTAAATCATGTTGTTAGTGAAGAACACTGAAGTACCATGGGCTGTCGGAAGAACAAACATGCTGACCATCTCCTTTGCCGACCAACATGAAAAAGAAGAAGATTCTTCACTAGGTGGATTTATACAGTGTTTGTAAATATGTGCTCAACATACTTGACGTAATTGAAATTTGGAATGTATTAAACCCCAACTACTAATAAAAGATAGCTAAATAATTTTTAGCATGGTACAGTGTTGGGTCTATAAGTCAGTTCTTAACAATGGCAAAAGATTATACAGCACAAAGAATGACCTAAAGTAAAACTATAAAATATTACCATGAATAATGTGTCAATGTTGGTTTGTCAACAGGAGCAGGCATTCCCTATTATAATGCAGAAGGGTAAAACAGAACAAGCTACTCAGATGGAGAAAGGTATTTGGAAGTTCCCAATACTTTCTAGAAATTTTTCTATAAACGTAAAAGTACTCTAAAACTTCTCATTTAAAATATCAAAGAGAAAATGTAAGGAAAATCCAAAAATATTACCTAACAATATTTTAACTAGGTTAGTTATCCAAACAGAAAAGGATGAGATAAAAGGATCAGACCTCAGGCATCAAACAGGGAAAAACTAATATTACTGTCTATGCACTTTCCTGAGATGATCAATGAGGACAAGTGGGAATAGGAGAAAGAGTGGTGAAGATGGTCAGTGGTACCCGGCTATCAAGACATAATGCCTGAGGCCTCAAAGGCCTGAGGATGAGGAAACAGTGCAACAAGGCCTACCATACAAGAAGCACACCAGCCTGTGCGACCACGAGGAGTGGAAAGAACCAGGCTATCAGGCATCAAAGAACAAAAAACATATTGTTAAGTGCCCACCAACCTGTCATGATCACTGAAGACAAAAGGGTGCAGAGGCAGACAGAGCTGAGGAAACTGATGGTGCCCAGTCACCAAAGGATAAAGTAGCTGGGATCTTAAAGGCTAGAACGTGAACAAGTAGCCATCCAACGCAGAAACAGCAAAGTCCACATAGAAGAAGCGCAACAACTTGTGTGATCACGAGGGGCTGAAGGGAGCAGACATCAAACATCAAACAACAAGGATTAAATCAGTAAGAATGAGGGGGAGAACAGGGTGGGGACCCAAAACCCACTTGTGGGCAATTGGACACCCCCTTACAGGGGTGTCATGGGGGAGAGATGGGGCAGTGAGGTAGCAATGAAGCATAAAACTTTCCTCTATTTCCTGAAGGTTTCCTCTCCTCAACCATCACAGCCCCAAATCTGCCCTGCAGTTCCAGCTGGACTGGAGGAGGTGCACTGGTGGAGGTGGGAACTGGAAACGAGGGAACTCAGGGTGGATGGACCCCTCGGGGTCAGTAGTGGGAGGGAAATTGCTGGATGGGTGGAGGGAGAGTGAGGTGGAGAGAGGAAGCCAGCTGTAGGGATCTGCAGACTGTCTCCTATCTGGAGGGCAGACGTAGGGGGGAGTGGGCAGGGATAGATGTCGGGCAGTCTAAGATATGACAAAGCAATAATCATTGCAGAGTAATGAGGACTGGGGGGGGAGGGGGAAAGGTTGGAGGGGAAAGGAAGGGGGGCCCATATCAAGGGCCCAGGTGGAGGGATAGATGTTGGAGAATGTTGATGAGGACAGGCAAGTGGGGGTGCTTGGCACAGTGTATGTAACTATGTATTGAACTAAGTATGATGGGAAGCGATGTATGAGCGCCCAATAAAATGATAAATTAAAAAAAAGGAAGTTCATCTTTAGAATGCTATACTTTTTAAACTATACAAGCATATGCAAACATTTAAATTTACATTGACCTTATAAAATATTTGTAATGTATATAAAACAAATGATGCAGTCTCATCTTAATCTCTTAGCATATCTATACATGTACTCACACTAATTGGTGATTATTTCAGAGGTTGAGAAACAAAATATTTCAGATAAAAATAATTTTAAAGTTTCTAGTTATTATTTATAATTTTATAAAAATATTATTTTCCTTGTATCAATATCCCTATAATAATATGTACAGTTCAATAAAATGTTTACATTATATCTGGTATCCTCTGAAACCATGTCCAGTGTTAGACATTATATTCCAAGTATATTTTCTATAAAATATATCCAATATTAATACATTTTAATCTTCCTATCTTTAAAACTATATTTAATCATTACAAACCTTTCAGTGATAGACAAGTAAGCCACATGAATGAAAAAATGAGAAATAGGTTCAATAAGAACTACAATGCCAAATGATATTTATAGAGCAATTTTCAACATAAAATTTAAAATGAAGCACAGTATCAATTGTGCGATGGTTATCAGAAAGAATGAAGTTAAAAAAATAAAACTCAAATTCTTGTCTTTGTTTAAATTTTGTTTTTGACAGAAAGAAATGGGGGTTAAAGAAATAATAATATGTTGTTCTGATTCCTGTTTTTAGCTTATTTGAGTCATTCTATTTTATAGCATTCTTTTTTCATAATTTTTAATATCTACTAGCATCTCTTCCCCTTAATAATCAAGTATTTAAGTGCTCTACAGAAAATAACAGTTTTATTGAAAATTATTTTCTACATTGTTAACAACGACACAGTATGAAATAATGTTTTGATTATTGCAGACATAATAATTTTGCAAGGCGATGAGCACAGCACTTTTCTATCTGGAATAGAATGGTTCTCTAAGAATATTGCCATCTTGTGGTTACTCCCGGAAAATACGATTCTTTCATGTACCCATAGACGGCAGCCTCTTGCTTAGAGGTCTTCACCCTTAAACCAAAACGCCTTTTAAAATGGTAAAGGGCATTCACATTTTCAAGCAAATTACCTCATTAGTTTTTAGGTATTTTAAATACCATTGTTTAACAGGATATAAATTACAATGTCTTCAGAATAAAGTTAGTTGTTTAACTACAATGTGAACAACTAAGTTGCTATATATATATATGTGTGTGTGTATGTATATATATATATATAAAATGCAGACACTGGTTGTTTTCTATCCTTTGTGCAACCATCGATTTGAAGCTGTATTTGTTCTAATTATGGACTCTACTGGCACAATGGGCTCATAGGCTACTGACCACAAAGAGGACAGTTTATACCTACCGACCACTCCAAAGAGAGAGGGCAGACAGAGTCTGTCTGATCCCCTTAAAACACAGAACCTCAGGAACACCATAGGGCACTTCTACTCTGTCCTCTAGGTGGAATTGATTCCTACTGCGGGTTTGGTTTGAGTTCGGGTTCTGATTATATCCATTTCCTAGTCCCCTTATCTTTAACCACCCTAAAAAGTAATCATTTTGGTCCCACTTGTGAGATTAAATATATTTATATTCTGCTAATATTAACTTAAAAGTACAAAATAAATACAGTTCCTTTAACTTTTGTCCTTTAATTTTTCTTCTTAAAATTGCTCAATTTTGCAGTTTCTTTGACTACCTTTCCCCAAATCCATATATGCTCAGGGATATGTATGCATTGAAACACATGTGTGTGCATGTGTACAATAGTGGGGACATACACACATATATATGTATGTGTGTATATATATATATGTATATGTAAGAAAGGATCATCATGCTACCAATCTCCTAGAATGAGTACAAGTATAAAATGGGATAATCCATATAAGGTAAAGCACTTGACATATTTCCAGGAAAATATCTGTCCTTAAATCAATGGATGCATTTTGGTTTTTGCTGCTGTTTCTCCTGGTACTTCTGTTTTTACTGTTGCTATTATTGTAGAAAAGGAGCATGAAGTCATGTTCTCACATTGATCCCACTAAAAGAACACATCATTTCCCTTCTGAGTTGAGTCCATTCTGACCTACAGCAACGTGAGATAGGGTTTCTGAATGTACAATGTTTACAAAATGATAAACAGACAGTCTCAGTGAGTCAAACTCCTCAAAAGGATTTTGAAGCACTGTTAATAATCTAATACTTAGCAGACAGCAGCAGCATCTACTTATGTTATGAAATGAATTTAATGTAAATGCAATTGTCTGATAGCTCGTCAGTTTACATGTAAGTTTCTTATCTTTCAAGGTTATTAGAATAGTAACTGCAGAATCTGGAACATATAGAGGCTTAATGCTTCTGATACATGTTCTTCAAATACAGATTAAAACCCTTATTATAAAAATAAGCAGGTATTCAATTGTGTATATTTTAAAATCAGGTAAATAATGCTAATAAGCTAACCTCTTGGCCATTGCATTGATTCCAACACAGAGTGACCTGACTGGACCGAGTAGACCAGCCCCGAGTATCCCCGAGTGCTGCAAATCCTTACGGACAATGACTGCTGTTTCTTACTCCCATCAAGAGGCTGGGGGCTTTGACTGTCAGCCTTTCAATGAGTAGCCAATGACTTTACCCACCTTGCCACCATTGTGCCTTATAAATAATAGTACTGTTTACAAAATACAATTGTTTTTAAGAATAGGATTTATTTAATTATGATGATAACTCAAAACATCAACTTAAATATCACTATAACTTTTAAAACGTTACTATATTTAATGCTCATCTCTATGAATGTATAAAATGTTGAAGACAAATTTATGATTATACAAAATTATGTAATGAGTCTGACAGTCTACTTAACATGGCTTTAACCAGCTCTAATTTTTATGAGGTGTTTTTATTTCTGGTGTCAGCAAATGTGTCTCTGCACCCTTGCTAAAGTCTCACCAGGGATGCCAGAGCCTGCCAAGAGGACACATTAATTTCTGGGAATCAAATCAAGGTTCTCCTAAGGTTATCAAGAATGGCTAACATGAGGAAATGGTTTGGTATCTATAAGTGTCTATGGGCTTCAGCTTTGATACCTGTCCTATTGAAATCTTTTTAAAATTAGTCTTATTCAGATGGCTTATTCACCCTTGTTTAATTGACCACACACAAATAAGCTTCCAATTTCACTGTACACATTTCTAATCTGCGAAATTATATTTGTCATGAGGGTATAAAACATTGGCATCAAAAGTCTGGAATTTTACCATACATCTGAACGGTTAATATTAAAAATTAAATAATGCCTATGAAAATTGAAAAAGAAATAATTAACCATGGCTCAACTTTTCTGGAAAGATAAAAGAAGGTCCTAGAATCATTTCCACAACATCCATGGATCAAAAGAATTCTAACAAAATAAAATGAGTTTGTCTCCATATCCATAAAACAAAAACACCATTTACAAAAATAAGTCATGGTATTAAAGTTTACCATTTTAGAAGGCAGACATATTCATGTTTATACATACAAGTAATTCTGGTGGATAAATGCAGATATGTGTTGTTTACCAAACCTGTGAATCTATCTAGTTATAAAATTCTCATCCTATCCATGTGTGGATATTTCATTATAAATTTTAAAATAACACATTTCTTTTATTTGGGCATGGTGTATATACTTGTGTTCTCATTAACTTATTATTTCAGCAGACCAGTGTTTTTCCTCACAATGTTATCAAGTTGAGGAGTCACTCTATGGCAGCAAGCTTTTTGAAACTTGGTGATGGTGGTGGTGGAGGTGAAGGAGGTGGAAGAGGTGGAGGTGGTGGAGGTAGTGATAGTTCTGGTGGTGGTGGTGGTTTGGTTTTTGTATATACCATATTAAAGACTGACCATGCACAAACCATAGAGTGTCTAGAGATTGGATAAGCACCAAAGCTTGTTTACACTCGATCTCCTTGAAACCACTGAAAGACTTTGATGGAAAATTGTCTCTGAAGTGCTTTTGTGGATTTCCAGAATATTCCACTGAACAGCTGTGCAGGGCTTCAAGCAGCCTATTTGCAGTCCAAGTCACCTGCTGCTCCATAGGATAAAGCAATGGTAGCCTGCTCTGTAAAGACTCCAGCCTGGGAAGCCCAGTGAGATCTGTTCTCTTCTGCCCAGAGAAGCTTTATGAGTTGAAATTGACTTGACAACAACTTTATTTAATTTCTCTCCAAGAATTTAGTGACAAGACACAAAGAGCATGAGATGCTAACTCATACATATATAGAGTTCTTATATTGAGGACAACGTCATGCCAACATACTGGAAAAAATAAGATCGCAGGTGTGCATGATATAGTGCTTATAAATATGCTCCCTTTTTATTCCTTATCACAATATTCTGTTACTTTATCATGTGTTTCCAGTGATGGAAATTCATGAAGACTGAAACTAACCTAACTTTCCTATACGTTTTAGACATGTTTGGGAGGTGGAAAAATCTAGAAACCTTTTACAAAATGTGGTTGTGAATATCAAATTTATTTATAAATGCCTCTATGAAAAATAACATAAAGGGGTAAGTTAACCATAATGTAACCAAAGCTCAAGGTCACAGATTTAGCACACACAAAATATGTTCAAACATGTCTCTGTGACCAGTAGATGGCTGAAGACAAATTCTCTCAGAAATACACGTCTTCATCCCATTAGGATGCCTTCGGGAAAAGTTCAATCAAAACAATGTCTTCCTAAGGCCTCTGCTATATTAAATATAAGGCAGAAAAGCCAGCTCAAAAGATTATGGTGACAGTTGGAGCTGCAAGCTTTGACAAAGGATAAAGCACAGTCATAAAGGATTTGATAAACAAAAGGATTTGATAAAGAAATGTTTATGAAATGAAAACGGTACTAGTAAGAGAAAGGCCAGAATGTTGAACACACAGCTCTAGAAGAAAAGGAAATGAGTTGATGGTTTATAACATGCTCTTGACTCTATTGAACAGAGAGCTATTCAAATGTACCACATCAGGACTCTTAGTATTCTTATGATTACCTACTTCATTAGTTTGGTGCTTATCTATCCAAGATAGGCAGGATAGGGAAGCTCACAGAAATAGCGACTGGCCCAATGGGTCCTTGCGGGCATGAGAAGGAGACAGCAGGGAGGGAAGTGGAGAGCCAATAATAATGGGTACACAGGAATATTAAGTATTCTAAAATTGATGGAGAGGAGGGTATAGCTTTCCTGGTTGTGTTTGATCAGCTGAGTTATATCTGAGAGGAATTCCTAGGAGAAGGAATCATCATTCCTTCCAAAATAATGAATCCAAAATAATCCAAAATAATGAATGAACATAACAGTGGGAGAGGAGGAAAGAAATAAGATGCAAGAAAAAATATATAAATATATGTGTACTTGTTCATGTGTGTATGCATATATATGCATACATATACTAAATATATACAAATGCAATAATGAACCAGATGGACATTGTGCCTACACTTAAATCTTAGGTCAGTATAAGAATGAGTTGCTCTAATAAGATGGCATTGTATGATACTCACCTTCCTGACACAATTGCCAAAGACAATGGGTGCATAAATAAATGTGATGAAGAAAGCTAATGTAACCCAGCTATTTAAAGATATAGGATTTGGGTTCATAAGATGTTGTAGTTAAATAAGCAGCCAAATAGCAGGGAACCCATAAAGCTCACATGAAATAAGCACACCAGCCTGTGTTATCATGAAATACCATGGGAATAGGTATTAGCAGTTCAAAATCAAGCAATGAAATCAATGTGAGGGGGCATGGGTGCAGTAGAGACCCAAAATGAAAATGCTTGAAAGTAAACAAGCAGTCATTTAGCTCAGAAGCAACAAAGCTCAACTGGAAGAAGCACACCAGCCTGTATGATCATGAGGTGTCAAAGGGATCAGTTATCATGTTTCAAAGAACTAAAAATCATGACATTGCATGCCAACCTCCATGATATGATCGCTGATGACAAATGTGTCCTTTAGTAAATGTGATGAAGTAAACTGATGGTGCCCGGTTATGAAAAGATATAGCACCTGGGTTCTTAAAGACTTGAAAGTAAACAAGTGGCCATCTAGCTGAGAAGCAACAAAGCCCACATGGAAGAAGCATAGCAGCCTATGTGGCCATGAAGTATTGAAAGGACAAAGTACCCACATCAAAAAACTAAAAATTATATCATTGTAAATGAGGGGCAGTACTGATTAGGGACACAAAGCCCATCAACAGGTGAAGTGACATCCCCTTAGAGAGGGGTTGCAAGTAGGAGAAGAGCTAGTCAAGGTACAATGTAGCAACAATGAAATATGCAACTTTTCTCTAGTTCTTAAATGCTTTCTCCTACCCACTATCATGATCCCAATTACTTTAAAAATCCAGCTAGACCAGGGGATATATACCAGAACTAGAAACATGGGGAATTCAGGACAGATGATCCCTTCAGGACCAGTGGTGAAAGTGGTGATACTGGGAGGATGGGGGTAAGGTGGAGCAGAACGGGGGAACCAATTGCAAAGATCTACAGATGACCTCCTCTCTGAGGTACAGATAACAGGGAAATGGGTGAAAGGACACATTAGACAGTGGCCATTATGACAAACTAATGATAATTTCTAAATTATTAAGAGTTCATGGGGAGGGGTTATAGAGAGGGAGGAAAAATATGGGAAGCTGATATTGGGGGCCTAGTAGAAGGAAGATATTTTGAGAATAATGATGGCAACAAATGTGCAAATATGGTCTGCATACATTTGATATATGTCTTGATTGTAATGAGAGTTGTTTGAGCCCCCAATAAAGTGATTTTTTTTTAAAAATGCACCTGCAAAATTATTGGACAGTCCCTTTCTGAAGGGTCACAAAAAGAGATTATAAATCCAGGGTATACCACTGATGAACCACATAACTATATTTTCTCTCTTTGATATTATGGTTTATATTTGCTTTATTCATTAATCATGCCACATTTGAATATGTTCATTTGAATATATAATATTGCTTGGTACATGAATACCAAGACAGGTGACCCTTCAGAAACATTGACAGAAGGAATGGTACTCTGAGTGTATGGGTACAGGGGAGTGGAGGAGAGGATAATGGGAAGCTGACAACATTGATAACTGCGTGACAACATGGTGGCATTAAAAAAATATGTGTGTAAATGGCTATATTGGATTGTGTAAGATATGGGAAAAAAACTGATATAGGAGAAAAAATAAAACTAGGGTTCCTAGGCAGTGGGGGAGGGGTTAAGTAGAGGTTAAAAGGGAGCTGATATCAAGGAGTTCAAGAAGAAAGAAAATGTTTTAAAACTGATTGTGGCAGTAATTGTACAACACTACTTGATGTGATTGAACTATGGAATGTTTATGATATATATAAGAACGTTCAATAAAATGATTAAAATTAAAATTTAAAAATTTAGAACAGCATAAAATTTTTTAAAAAAGAAGAAAAATGTCCCTCCATCATTACAGTGTTTCTACTCATGCTATGTGGATAGATAGGGTTGTTTTACAAGACCTTTATACAAGAAAAATAGCCTTCATAGTTCCTTTTAGCCTTCTCAAATTAAAAGTTAATTTAAAAGTAATATTTAAATTCCTCAAGGGTGCCAAGACAGCCATGTTGACACGGTATAGATTGAAGTCTTCATGTATTTTTCAATTTGTAGCAATTTGGAAGCTTGTACGTTTCTATAATGCTGTAAGTTATGTTTCTGGTATTTCAAATACCAGCAGGGTCACTAAATGTGAACAGGTTCCAGCAGACTGTCCAGACTAAGAACAGACTAAGAAGGAATAGTGTTTTCACTTCAGAAAAATTGGTCACTGAAAAGCATATGAATAGGATCAAACAATTGTAAGATATCAAAAATCTAATTGATAGAAACAATATTTTTAGAGATCGTGCCAGAATGTGAGTCCTTTGATTCAGAAGACCCTCAAGCAGATGGAAAAAGTTCTGCCTTCTCAAAGTAGAGCCAATTTTAATGACAGGGACTGAATAAAGCTTTTGAGAGTACCTTTTGCCTCTTCATTTTCTGATGTGGCATGACTCAAAATGAGAAGAAACAGATGTACATATCAAATAAAACATGGAACTAGGAATGTATGGAGTATGAATCCAGGAAAATTCTAAGTTGCCAAAAATGAAATTGAATGCAGAAAGAGCTATATTCTTGGTGTTACTAAGCTAAAACAGACTTTTACTGGCCACTTTGGATCACCAAATCATATGGTTTACAATATCAAGAATGACAGATGTAAGAAGAGTAGAGTTGCACTCATTGTCCAAAAGGACATTTCAAGCACAAAGCTGTTTGTGAAAGAATACTATCTATATGCACACAAAGAAATCCACTCAATACACTCTTATTCAAAGTTGTGCACTGACCAATAAATATAATGGTGAAGAAATTAAAGAATTATACCATTTTCTTCAGTATGAAGTTGATCAAACATGCAATCTAGGTACATGGACAATTATTAGTGATTGGAATGCAAAGATTGTAAAGAAAAAGGAATAATAGTTGGAAAAGCATTGGTGGTAGAAATGAAGCAGGAGATTGAATGATAAAAATTCTGCAAGACAAACAACTTGCTAATTACAAATATCTTTTTCAACAGCACAAATGACAACAATACACATGGACTTCTCTAGATGGAATAGAAAGAAATAAAATTGATTACCTCTTTGGGAAGACACTGGAGAAGTCCAACATCAGCACCTTAAACCTGTCTGTGGGCCAGCTATGAAACAAACCATCAATTACTTATATGTAAATTCACATGAAGCTGATGGAAAATTTTAAAAGTCTATGAGAGTCAAAATATGACCTTGGTTATATTTCTTTTGAATTTCAAAAATAATTCAAGAATAGATGTGACACATTGAATGGTAATGATTATAGACTCTGTGAGTTGTGGGATGATATTAAGAGTATCATACATACAGAGAACAAAAAAGTTATTCAAAAGATTGGAAAGAAATAAATTACCAAAGTGGATGACAGAAGAGACTCTGAAACTTGCTTTTGATTGTAAAGTAGCTGAGAAAGAATAAACATGATAATGTCAAAGAACTGAATGGAATTTAAAGAGAAGCTCCATGAGACAAAGTAAATTATTATAATGAAATGTGCAGAGACTGAATGTTAGGGAAAAGGAACACACTCAGCATAACTTGAACTAATAGAACTAAGTAAAAATTGCAAGTTTCATGTTGCACTGTGGAAACATTCTATGTGCAAAATATTGGACAATGCAGGAAGCATCAAAAGTAGATTGAAGAAGGTCTGAGCCCCGGTGGAGTAGTGGTTGAGTGAGGGACTGTGGCCCATTTGGCTTGGTGGTTCAAATCCAGCAGCAGCTCTCTGGGAGCAAGACTGGGTAGCTCCCACAACCACCACAGGGCTGTGATGCCCACCCCCACCGCACCCCCCACAAAAGTAGACTCAAGAGTACTGAAATCACTATATCAGACAGAACTGGTCAACATTTAGTCATTTCAAGAGGTAGCAGATGAGCAAGAACTATGAGGCTGAAGGAAGATTTCAGGATGAAGTGAAAGTTTTAGCCAAAAACAAGTTTCTGGGAATTGATAGAAAACCAGTTACATGTTTTGTTTGTTTGTTTGTTTTTCAGTTAGATGTTTTAACACACTCTAAAGCACTGGAAGTCATCATTTTCCTCTACCAGGAATTTTGGCAGACAACTACTTGGCTAACTGACTGGAAGGGATTCAGATTTGTACTGATTCCAAAGAATGGTAACTTAATTGAATGTGAAAACTATAAAACAATAGCATTAGTATCACAGGAAAATAAAATTTTACTGAAGATCAAGCAACAGTGGTTACAACAGGAGTTTAATCTGGAGTTTGACAGATTGCTGCCAGGGGCTCAGGCCAGATACAGATGATGACATCAAATATGGGATATCAGTGCTGATATCTCTTTATCCCTTCTCTTCCTGTACCCTCAGAGAATGATTACTCTTGTTACTGTATCTGAAGAACTATCTATCTTGACATCCATGTACTGAACAATCTTAAATATGCCTACTCCTTAAATGATTAAGGAAGTAAACAATTAACAGCCTCTTTGCGAGGGGAGAAATATTTTAAAAACCAGGGAATAATTATGTGATTCATTGCTGCCATACTGCACGCTTCTGTGTGCCTCCAATCACCTTGCAGATGGGTTTGTGGTCTCTGTTGCATCCATGCCCCTTCACATCAAGTTGGTTACAAGTTTGAAATTCTTATCCCTCTTCTATTGATACCTCATGATCACACAGGTGGGTCTGCCTCTTCCATGTTGACTTGGTGTTTTCTCTGCTAGATGGTGACTTGTTTTATCACAACCTTTTAAAACTCTACATGCTGTATCTTTTGACAATCAGTCACCATTATCTTTACTCACCACACTTCCATGTGCATCCATTTTATCTTCAGCAATCCTGTCAGGAAAATGGGTATTATACAGTGCCAAATTACTTGAACTTGTACTTGTACTTGAATGTGTTCTTGTACTGAGGCAAGATTTAAGTAGAAACCCAAAGTCCATCTGCTTCCTCATTACATACATACATATATAATTTTTTCACAACCACAGTTCTATTAAACCATCATTCATATAGCAGTAATTCCTCTCATCTATCATTCCATTGTTCAAATGCATCAAGAGAATCTACCCTTTCATCCTTGAAAATTTTGGAGCACTGTTGTACATTGAGGACTAAGTTATGCTTGAACCAAGCATATATTTCATCTGCCTCATGTACATGTGAAAGCTGAACATGAAATAAGGAACCCAGGAGAAAAATTAATGAATCTTAAATATGATCCTGGTGAAGAATATTGAAAGGATCATGAACTTCCAAAAGAGTAAATTATCCTAAAAGAAGTACAGATGAATACTTCTTAGAGACAAGAAGGAAGACACTTTTTCCCACATACTTTGGCCATGTTATCAGGAGAGACCAGTCCCTAAATGCTTGGTGAAATAGAGGAACAATGAAAAAGAGGATGGTCCTCAACAAGAGGGATTGATACAGGCACTGCAACAACTGGCCTCAAACATAGAACAACTGTGAGGATGACCCAAAAAGAGCACTGTGCAGTTCTGTTTTTAGTAAAGACCAACGCAACATCACCTAACACCAACAAATACATAACTAGAAGGATTTATGCTGAATTCTTTGGGAGTAGGGTGATAGAAACACTCTTCAGTATTTATAAATACAGACTGCGAGTATGTTGAGAAATAATGGCTTCTCATTGTGATAGTTTTGCTTGATAAAGGTTTCTATGATGTTGCAGCAATACTTTTTTTTACTGACCCTCCTATTTTGTGAGAGAAATATAGCAAGCTTATTCTACTAGACTTATTTTGTTTCCACAAGCTAATCCAAGATTACTCCTTTTTCAGAATATTTGATAGCATAAAATAAATAACAGCTAGTTGAGCTAAGTATAAAGAAGCTTCTTGTTCATCAGTCACCTATGAAAGTAGGTTATATAAGTTATTTTAATGACACCATCTGTGTTCCATATCTTTTAAGGTGGTTGATTTTTGATAATGTTAGCAAACAAATAATTAATCAGAGAGGAAGAGAAGGAAGAGTTGCATTTCCAAAGTTCACATCTAAATAGCTTACATCATATGCTGTCTCAATACAAGGGAGCTTCAAAATGCTTGAGAAAAAATTACAGTATCTTCTAATTCCCTTTATCCATGAACTTTTTTTTTGGCATCACTGCCCTCTTGTGGTCATGGGCGCTACCCAGGACTACTCCTGAGAGCTGCTGCTGGATTTGAATGGCCAAGCCCGCGGGTCGCAGTCCCACACTCAAACACTTACACCACCGGGTCTCAGACCGAACTTAAAAAAAAAACAAACCTATATATTGCCCTCTTAAAAGAATATTATTCCTTAACTATGACTTCCCAATAAAAATCAGGCCATGACCTAAATTGGAATAGGTCAGCTCTGATACACACTTGCCAAGTAATAAGCTGAATCATATTTTCTTATGACATAGGCAAATGGGAATGCATGTATATTTTGTTTACAAGCTAATTGACATTAGATGTCAAAATCAACGTCTTTTCAAAGAAACATAGGAAGCTCTAAGGGTCCTCACCTTCTCTTTCCCTCGTTTTCTGTACCTCTTTTCCTGAGAGACCATCCTAATCAAAATGACTTCATACACAATCTTTGGGTCATGCACACACCACACCATGCCAGAAATCATGGGCACTTAAATTATGTCTTGGTTATTGGACAAGGTTATTTTATACTCTATCCATTTACCAAAGCACAAAGTGTACTAACTTTTGACATACTGATTGTAACAACAAAACCCAACTTAGTGCCACTGTACGGATGCTGGCTCAGAGTTACTTTATACAGAGAGTGGACCTCTCCCTTGGGGCTCTGTGCTGATAACACTTGATGGCAGCAGGTGGCCTCATCTGTCTTCTGTCCTCAACTGTCTCTGGGCTCAAACTGCTGACCTTGCGGTGATCACCCAGTGTGTAACCCACTCTGCCTCCAGGTTTCTCCCAGTGCTAACAGAACCTTAAAATGGATGCTTGTTAGATGATATTTTTACATAGTGTGGAACACTTTGCTGGCAGTGAGATTTCTTACACATATAAAAGGAAGACTTCCTTGTTGACTCACATCAAAGCAGAGTAGCACATGTACACACTAATATTAAATTGACTAAACTGATGAAACAATTCATTTGGACTGAAAGTCTCAGCTATGTAACTTGTCTTTTAAGTTGGCATGAAACTGCGGCTTATGGACAAAAGGGACCAGGTGACAAAAGAAGACTTTACTTTGGTTGAGCAAACAAGAATAAAACTGGGACTAGAGTTATGGAGGCAAGCGTCGGAAAGGGAAATTTACAGTTATATGAACGCACACCAAGATATAAATTGAGGGGGATTATGGACATGTCACCAATTTTTAATGACAGGGCATGGTTTATGGCTCGTGGCCTAGGGTGACTTGTCTAACTCCTTGCTTCTGAATGTTAGAACGAGTGGTCTGATTATGTCTTTCCGGAGATGCTTTATTCCTGGACAATATTTTGTTTCAGGATCAACTGTAGATGATGACTGTCCTTTCTTTGCATGCTCAGCAGGCCAAAAATGCTTAAAACAGATGCCTGATTGCTGTGGTGGAGAGAGCTTAAAAGGAATACATTTTCAGAAGCTTAAAATAAATAAGAGCAATAGAACAGATTGATTACAGATGATATGTGCCCTATATGTTTAAACAGCCCGTGATAATCCTTTTTATGTTCTAAAGGTAGGTTCACTGGGTAAGTGGAAGTACTTGAATGTCAAATAGAATGAAATCGGTGAGGAGGTGTCAAATCTACTCAGTTCTGACTCATGGTAATTCGATGAATACATATAGTCTACATGGGATTTTACAGCTGATTTTTCAGAGCGAGATTCCCAGTCTGAGTTTCCCAAATGCCTGTGGGTGGGTTTCAACTGCCTACTTTTGCATGTGTAGTTGAGTGTTTAACTGTTTTTACCACTCATGGATTCCTATTCTCAAATATTTGTAAACAAACAAACAAAAACACACGTATAAGGTGGATTCTGACTCATAAAGACCTTAAATAGGGTTTCTGGATTTGTAAATCTTGTTTGTTTGCTTGTTTGTTTGCTTTCCTAACACTAACCCTAGAATTTTTGTATCTTCACTCAAACAGACAACCTCATTTTTGTCCTACAGAGCATCTGGTGGATTTGAGCCACCAAATCTGTAGTCAAATGTTAACCTAGGCTCACTCAATAATATGCAAATTAAAATACTGATTTACCCAGTTAATATTTATCTCACATTAAGAACTGAGATCTCAACTTACTAATTAGTGGATATACTCATTTGTGTAAATATCTAATAGCATGCATTATATCAAATACCAGCTATTCATTTCACTTGGTATTATATTTATTTAATTACTTCACGGTTGTTTTCTTAGGTCAATGGATAATAATATTAGTAGTTTGGGGAGCAGATTTATCCTTCTTCTCTCCTGTGTCAGAAAACTAGGATGATTAAAATTAGCAATTTATCTATGGGGTTTTTGTAGGCTCTAAATTTCATCTCTTTGTTTTAATAACTCGGCATTAATAATCAACTCTGTGTCAGGCAGATTACTGGAAGTTTAATTCAAACTAATTATCATAGATGCTAACTTAAGGATAACAGGTCATAGTAAAATTAACAGCAGAAATGACACAGAGAGTCAACGGAAAAAGTGTTGAAATATCAAGAAGTGGGATTTAAATAGGAATAAAATAATACACTATCACTTGTCTGTCAGACTGGTACTATGGTAACTTGTGTGTTGCTGTGATGCTGGAATCTAGGACACTGGTATTTCCAATACCAACAGGGTCACCCAACATGACTCCCACAGAGCTTCCAGTCTAAGAACAGACAAAGAAGAAGTGATAGGCTATCAACTTCAGAGGAGTGAGCCACTGAAAACATTGTGGAAAGTAGCTAAGAAATGGCAGAGAGTGAAAGCATCATGAATAGTCGTGGCACAGGGTCAGAAAACATGCCTGAGGATGAACCCTCACATCAGGAGACATTCAAAATATGAGAAAGAGCTGTCTGCTCAAAACAGAGTTGATCCTAATGATATGGATGGATTAAAGCTCTCTGGATCTTCATTGCTGACTTAGCATGAGTCAAAGTGAGGAAAAAAAAACAGTGGGAAACACACACAACTACCTTGACCTTAGAATATATGAAGCATGAATCAAGAAAAATGAGAAATAAATGAAAAATAAAATGGACCAAGGAAAGATCAATATCTTAGGCATTAATGAGCTGAAATGAAAGAGCATTGGCAAGTTTGAATAAGAAAATCATATGATCTATTATGCCAGAAATGACACATTCAGGAGGAATGCAATCAAACTCTATCTCACAAGGAAACTTTAAAAATTTATCTTGAAGTATAATGCTGTCTGTGATAAGATGATATCTATAGAAATTCAGCCTATACAACTATTATTCAAATCTAAAACACAATCACTAAAGATAGTGATGAATAAATTAAAGATTTTACCAAGGTTTTTCATCCGAAATTGATCAAACATGCAATCCACATGCATTGACAATTATTGTCACCTGGAATACAAAAGTTGCGAATAAGAAAACAGTAGTTGGAAAATAAGAAATTGGCAATAAAAATGAATGTGGAGCTTGAATGATAGAATTTTGTAAGACCAATGAATTCTTCATAGCAAATACCACTTTTGAACAAAACATATATATATATATATATATATATGTATGTGTGTGTGTGTATTTGCAGTTACTAGACTGATAAATCAAACTGACCACATCTGTGTCAAAAGGAAATGAAGCAGCTCAATGTCATCAACAAAGCAAGGACACATGTAGGTGTTGGTTGACACTGAAGAAATCCTCAAAAGTCAAAATATGGTATTCATTAAATTGCTCCTGAATTTAAAGAACACCTCAAGAACAGATCTGATGTATTGAACACTGATGGTCAAAGAGGGCATGAGTTGTGGGATGACATCAAAAATAACCACATCTAGAAAGTGAAAATCAGATCCCATTGACACACAAGCTGATGTGCTTCTTCCATGTGGGCTTGTTGATTCTCTGCTAGATGGTCACTTGTTTAACTTCAAGCCATTAAAACTCCAGATGATATATATATATATATATATATATATATATATATATATATATATTTGGCATCACTGAACTCCCGCGGTGGGAGTAGGAGGTCCAGTAACACTGCTGGAATTGAACCTCCTGTCCCAGTGGGCCGCAGTCCCGTGCACAATCACTACGGCACCAGGGCTCAGCCTCAGATGCTATATTTTTCATAGCTGTGCATGATCAGCTTTCTTCACCACGTTTGCTTGTGTATCCATTTTGTCTCCAGCAATTGTGCCAGCAGAGTAAGTATCACAGAATACCAGATTGTTACAACAAATTGTTTGTATGTTGAGGGAGGGCTTGAGCAGAAGCCCAATGTCCATCCACTTCCTCCCTGTATTGCCATATAAAAATATGCATCTATGCTAATACCTTTATCTTTATGAATTAGTATATTTACATAAGTACACACCAATGCTTATAACTGTATCCATAGCTTTGCTTCCTAGAGTTTTACTGTCTTCTCTTACTTTCCTCATTAACCCATCATTGCACTTTGCCCTTCTTCTGCCTTAGTAATTCATCAGCAAGATTTGATGTTGCTTCAACACCTTGAGCATCTCTATTCCCTCCTTGTTGCTAATTTTAATTCCTTAGTTGTTCCCCTGTCTATGGCATTGTTTGCTCTCTGATCCCTTCTTCCATAAGTCCCTCTGCACCTTTTTGTCCCATTGCATTCTGCTTGGGCTTGTTCTCCATAGCTACCTTATATAGGTAGGCAAACCAATAAAATGTAGATAATACTTAAAAAATAAAAACTGCATAAAAGATAAATAATAGGAATAGGCAGGTACAAAGAAAATCAGGTAACAGGCATCATAAGACCCAAAACAAATGAACAAAAACACAATGTTCAGAATGAGGGGCCTCACCTCAGACCAGAGACCCCAAACACATATGTAGACAATGGGACATCCTTCACAGAAGGATCATAAGGAAGGGATAAGTCAAACAGGATGAAGTATAGCAGCAATGAAATACACAATATACCTCTGGTTCCTTGAGGCATTCTCAACCCTCCACTATCATGACCCTAATCCTGCCTTTCACTGCAGGCTGGCAGGAACATGTACACAGATACAGAGAAGAACTCACGACACACAGAATTCAGTCAGATAAATCTCTCAGGAACAAAAAACTAGAGTAGCAATACCAGGAGTGTATGAGGAAGATGGGGAAAGGAAGGGGGAAAGGAAGACAGATGTTGGTGTAAAATGAGAAAATAATAACAGACAGCTTATCAAGAGAGTAGGAGGAGGGAAGATAAAAAGAAGAGCTGATAACAAGGTCAAAAATAGAATGTAAATGTTTAGAAAATTATGTCAACTTACAAATATAGTTGCTACACTTGATATATGGATTTTTTTTTGTGGCATCACTGCCCTGGTGGGATTAGGAATCCCATCCTTGCTCCTGGAGAGCTGCTGCTGGATTTGAACCATCAACCTTGTGGGCCGCAGTTCCGCACACAACCACTACCAGGGCTCAGCCAATAATGTTTTGTTTTAAGAGCTGTAAGAGCCCCAGTACAATTATCTTAAGAAAAAGGAAGCAAACAATCATTTAAAAAGCAGGAATGGAAGAAAATATCAAAGTATTTATTAGAAGGAACTCTAGAACTTGCTCTTAAGAGTAGCAAAAAATGGAATTATGAAATTCAAAGACTGAACAGAAATTTTCAAAAGGCAGCTTGAGCAGAAAAAGTAAAATGATCATAAAAGTAAAATGATCATGAAATCCACTTAGACCTGGAGTTAGGAAACAAAAGTGACCAACATGCTCAGCATTTCTCAAGTTAAAAGAACTGGAAGAAAAAGTTGAAGACTTGTGTTGCAATATTGAAATATTCTTTGGCAAAAAATTAAATGTAGGAAGCATCCAAAGACTATGGAATTAACACAAAGAGTTACTGTATAAAAGAGAACTAGTCATCATTCAGCCATTTCAAGAGTTAGATTATGTGCAACACCAGTGGTGCTAATGAGAGAAATCCAAACTTTATTGAAGGCATTAACCAAAACAAGTCTCCAGGAATTGATGAAATACCAACTGACATGCTTCAATGCACAGCAGACGCCCTCCCTCTTCTATAATAAGAACTTGTGAAGACAGGGAACTGGCCAAGTAAAAGGAAGGGATTCATATTTCACCATCCCAAAGAATAGTGGCTCAAGGGAATGTGAAATTATAGAACTATATCACACTTATCATGCACAAGTAAAGTTTTGCTGAAGATAACCCAACAAAGTTACAGAATTACCTTGACATGGCAAAGTTATAGCAGTACTTGACATGGAGGTACCAGAAATCCAAACGAGATTCAGAACAGGGTGATGAATAATAGATATCATTCCTGACTTCAGGTGGATCTTGGCTTAAAGCAGGAAATACCAGAAAAATGTTTCCTTTTTTTTCTATTGATTGAATAATAGTACTTAACTGCTTGGAATACAGCAACCTATGTATGGATAGTTGTGAGGAGATTGGGAATTCCAGAACAGTTTATTGTGTTCAAGCAAAGTCTGTAGCAGGATCAGAGGCAGTTGGCTGTTCAAAGAGAACAAGTGAACCCATCCTAACTACTATGTGGTTTAAAATCAGAATAGGTAAGTGGCAGGGTTGTATCATCTCACCATATTTATTCAAATCTGTATGATGAACAAATATCTTAGAAGCTGAACTATATGATTGAGAAGATCTATCAAGCTTAGAGAAATGAGTCCCGTTGGCGTAGTGGTTGTGCGCAGGACTGCGGCCCACTGGGATGGAGGTTCAATTCCAGCAGTGGGGCTGAGCCTCCTACTCCCACCACCAGAGAGCAATGATACCCCCCCCAAAAAATTAACCTTTCAAATGCAGATGCCACAACTTGTTGAGAATGAGGAGGGCCTGATGGATTTATTGATGAATATCAAGGATGGCAGCCTTCAGTCTGGATTACAACCAAGTACACAGAAAGGAAACACCCTCATAACTGAACCTGTAGCTAACATCATGGTAACCAGATAGCAGGTTGAAGTTGCAAGTATTTCATCTTAATTGGATCACTAATCTGTGCTCCTTGAAAAAGCAGTCAAGCAATCAGACAACATATTGCACCTAGATGCACAAGCTCTCTCTAAAGCAGTGGTTCTCAACCGTCCTAAAGCAGCGACCCTGTCATAAAATTTCTTGGGTGGTGGTGACCTCCCAAAATTAAAATTATTTTCATTGCTACTTCAATACTGTCATTTTGCTACTGTGATGATTCGGGCGACCCCTGTGAGCAGGCCAGTTGACCCTCAAAGGTGTTCCAATCCCCAGGTTGAGAACTGCTGATTTAAAGTGTTGAAAAGCAAGAGGTTACTTTGAAAACTAAAATGTGCATAAGCCAAGCCATGGTACTCTCGATTGCTTCATTAATGGGTGAAAGGTGGGCAGTGAATTAGGAAGACTGGAGGAGAATTGTTTCATTGTGGTGTTGACTAGCACCATTGGAAGTAACATGGTTTGCCAAAGAACAAACACATCTGTCTTGAAGAAGAACAGGCAGGGGGCACCTTAGAAGTGAGGACGGTGGGACTTCATCTCATGTCCTCTGTGTGTGTTGTAAAGAGAGACTCATCCTTTGGACACTTCACCAGCCTTGGTAAAGTGGTAGGGCAGTGAGCTAGAGGAAGGCCTTCAGGGGGGTTAAATGGGTACAGTGTCTGCATCCGTAAGTGCAAGCCCAATGACAATTGTGAGAATGGTGCTGGGCAGGCAGTGTTGCATTCTGTTTATGTCAGGTCACCACGATTCCGAAACAAGTGGTGTCTCAACAAGAATAACAAGCAACGCATGTGAAAAGTCAAAACTGTCTACATAAGACCTTATCTGGATCTTTCTGTTCACTAAATAACTTTGGACACGTACGTTTCAAACCAAATTCAAAGCTGTTGAGATTTTGATCCATGGTCACACTATACAGGGTGAAGAGACTGTAAATCTTTTTGGAACAGATAGCCTCCGTTTCTAAGCACAATTTGAACCCCTCACCCATCTGCAGGATTAAGATGAGTTTTGGTTCCTGGAGAGATTGACAGTCTTCAAAAGCCACAGGGGCAGGTCTACTGTGCCTCCTGGGGTCCTTTCGAGTCAGAATCAATTTAACAGAAGTGAGCTTGGTTTTGCTCTGGATTCTGCAGATCAGATTGGGCATCTGAATTGGTGACCTGGTGGTTACCAGCCCAATTCTTACACAACAGCTCCAGCAGGGCACATGTGAGCAGGAAAAGGGGAGAGATGTTGGTAAGTCTTTTAAGACACTGGGCTTGTCGTGTAACATGAAAGGGAAAAAAAACTGATGGATTGAAAAATCTAATGTGTATAATATAGATTTGGCAGCTAATTAAATTCCATGGAATTTTTAAACAGTCATGATTTTATATATTTTTTCCAAATAGTCATTATATGAAACATTTCACTTGTTTCCTGAAGGAACCATAGAGATCAGCAATCTGAATTAAAAAAGGGACATTTTGTAAAAAAAAATCTACATGCTTAAGCAGCTAAGACACATAAAGTTTGATAGAAAAACTCTATTACTAGAATGCATATCAGCCTGCAACTTTAAGTCTCAATTCTCTTGGCTTATTATATAATGAGACAAAAGGAGGCTTCTCAATTGTGTTAAAAGGGTCATGATCCTGTTGACAATGTATTATCTCCACAGAAAATGTTGACTTGCATGACCTATGTTCATAAACATCGATTACAATTTTTCTATCATTATTAAAAATACAGTATTATGTGCCTGGGACTCTCCTGGTGCCAATGACTACAACAGCAACCTACATAAATTCTATGTACTCCAAGAATTCATGCTACTCTCCTCAGGTTTTATGGAAGTATGAGGAGTGTGAAGGAAAAAGAACATTCGAACAGGAAACGGTCACGTCAGACTAAAAACAATGGGGCCAATGGGCATTCTCAGGTAACAAATGTTCATGTAAACCATTTAGGAGCATTTTATCAAGAAGTAAATACTTGATCTTGGGAAGTATGTGTTCATAACTAAACTAACCTGACGGAATGTACTGTCATTTTTAAGCAAATGATGATGCATTATACTTTTTTAAAGTAAAGGCATCAACCCCTGAGTATTTTTATAAACATATGCATCAACAAATTTGCCCCTGTACTCAATAAGTTAATCATAAGTTAAAAAGCAAACAATCAGACAAACCCTCTGCTATGGAATTGATTCTAACTGATAGTAACCTGCCATAGGGTTTTGGAGGGTATGAAACTTTGGGGGAAGAGTGTATCTTTCTCTCCACAGCAATATGCAGACCTCGCAGTTATCAATCCATTAGTTAACCAAGGGTGCTACACTCATGAACAACTTATTACAGTTCAGCAATAAAGTACATGACTCAATGGGCTGGTGTCATACAACTGAGTAGCAATTCACTCCTTCTGCACCAAAGTAGCTAACGTTTAGCATTTCAAAATTCTTTAGTTGAAACTGATCTTACCTAAAATCAATCAACTTTCCTGGGTTATCTTTGTGCACATTGTTGGTGCAATCCAGGGCCCATAATACAGAACTAAATGAAAATTATAATTGGTTTTTCCTAAGAATAAACTGGGAATATTTTGATATTTTGTTTTCAAAGAGCAAACTATATAGAGAAATATGCAGTTTATTTAATGTAACAAATTCATGATTTGTGTTCACTGAGTATGAACTTACAGAGTATAATTCTAAGTCTTATATTTAACCTTATCGCTACATTAATGGTTTATAAGGCTCACACCAAAATTATACTGCCATGTATGGAGGATCATTATTCACTCTAAGTATACTAAATTAATAAAGGATAAAAATAATATTTCTCCATCTGTAAAACAAACAAAAATTTACAGGAATGATTTTGAGGGTTAGGCTAAATTATGCCTTTAGGTAGCTGTTTATAACAAAGTGCTAAAAAAGGTTTTTGTATTATTGTGTGAGATATATTTATGGAATTCACGTTGACCCACCTCAACTGAATACTGTTTTGGAGCAAACAGTGTCATGGAAAGTAATTTTAATAATAAGGATAAGTATAATCATTGGATTATATTAAAGTCCATTTACATTTTTGCTAGTCTTTTAGACTAGTAAAAGTAAGGTATGCACAGGGAGTGCAGAAGAAAGAGGTATGAATGGTACTTGTTCTAATTGAAACAGTTGCCTTGGCACATCGTCTTCTATCCTTATTCTTCATTTTCTCCAAATCTGATGCTGTTTTGCTTGACTCTAAACACTGAACTACATATACCTTCATGCTATCTCAAACCAAAGCCTTGACCTTTGATTTAACTCATCCAGATCTGGCCTAACAGATGAATAATTCATCAGAAATAACCTGTATCTTTGCCTGTATCTACTGAGAAGACATCTTTCTAAATATGTTTCTTATAGAGTCTTACTTTTGAATAATCAGCGTAAAGAAAATGGGTGATGCTATTAAAGCCATTTTAATAATAACAGAAACTTAAAACTGAAAATTAATGTTTTTGCATAGATGCCATGTCTGCGTGAATCCCTTAAAATATGTAGAAATGAAATCAACGTGTCTAATCTATGAAGAGAAACTGAGGGAAATATAACTTATATTAGAGTCAAATGCATTTGCATACACACAATGGAATGTATGTTTCAATTTATATGCAACCAGAGATTTCATACTGGAATTACTTGCACAGAATTTTAATCTGACAATTTTTATTTTTTAGTAATTCCTCAAATTGTTTTTTGTTACTTATAGCTGACAAATTCTATAAGTTTCATTTTAGAAAATCATCCCTACACTTGGCATTACTCCCCACCAAAATGTTAAAAACAAAGCAATAGCTACTATTGAGACAATTTTGACTCCTGGTTATCCCTTCTGCTTGTTTCTGAGGAGAATTGCATACCTCAAAGTTTGCGTGACTGTGACTTTTCAGAAAGTGTTCCAGGCCTTTCTTCTGACTTGCTCCTGAATGTATTTGATGTATTCAGGGATGATAGATAATATAGAAGTCCCCCTTGTCCTCCTCTGTGTTCATAAGAGGAAGCAGAATCCAGCTGCAAATCTATTCCATGCTGAGTCCTATGGGGCAGACATTAGACATGCCTCTGTTCTCCAACTTTCTTTACCCTCTTCTGGCACCTCTTACCCTCTGGGAGCTGTGCCATCTACCTCTGCTGAATTCCAGAATCTGTTGCAATGGTCATAGCAAATTCACAGACAATATTAAATGCCCTGGGACTTATTAGGGACTCTATGAGATTACAAAATGTTTAGTATGCAATCCTCTTGTCCACAGTGTCTCTTTTCAATCATGCTTGCAGGAGCATCTCTCTCTGGTCCTTAGTCAGCTACTTGACCCCTTGGATGCTGCCTTGGAGGAGCAAGTGTACCAAGCCTGTGGCTCTGATAAGCACACAGTGGACATCCCCATGTATAAGCCCGCCTCGTGCCTGAAGGTGCCCAGTTTTATTTGTTCCAGGAACAAAGAAGATTTATGGTCTCAGTGTTGCTTCTCTGCAGCTCCCTCAGCTACCACAGTCTCCTGGTGTCTAAAAGTGGGATTTCCACAACCACTGGAATCTAAAAACCACTGGAGTCTAAAAGTCACACTCCCAGGTAACCTTATTTTATTGATGGCTCTGAGATTCTCTGTTCCTGCTACTGATACATTTCATTTAATACCCAGCAGAATTGCAAATCTGTTTGTTCCCCCATCAATTAGTCTCATAGACACTTTGCATGGTCCCATGAAGTCATTTGTTGAGAGTTACAATGACAATGGACCGTTAAGCCATTCTCTGTAACTTAACTTCATTGCAACAATCAATCTTTTGATTAGCAACCCAAAATACTCAACAGTTTATGATACCCAAGGAGCCCTTACTTATATAAGAAATCACAGTGTAGAGTCTTTTGTTAACTTTCTTGCTACAAAAGGTTAATCATATGTTGTCTGTATGCTATAAACTCTTCTTTCTTTATTTTAGATTTTACATCAATACAGTAATGCATTAACTTTTTTCCAGGGTTAATCCTTATGTCTTTCATCAATCATATTAGGTATCTTCCCTCTATAGATCATAATTGAGCATGCAACTAACATGAGAAAAATAAAATTCTGAATTATTTTTATTAGAGAAAGTTTAAAAATACCCATGTATACAATTATAATCTACCTAACATTTCCATTGTGAATTACCCAAAAAAATGTTTTCTTTAATGAGAATTGGTGAATTATATTTGCATTTATTACCCTAGAAGGGATTATAATGAATTTTTATTTCAGCTAATGTAAGTTTTAGTTATGTGCTTAGATTGCTGATTAGTATAAAAGTTCTACACAAGTCAGGTTTCCATTGTGTGGATTCCTAAATGGCTTACCTGTACAGAAATAAAGTTTTTAACTATTTCTAAAACTCGATAAAAGTTTAAAATTGATGAGACACAGGAAACAGAAATTGGAAATCAATTAACATCCAAATATGTAAATTTGCATATTGTCAATGGAAGTGCTTGAAAAATGTAATAAATAATATTAAATAACATATGTGATCATTTTAAATTTATAGGAGGAAAAACTTAATAACCGTTAGTGTATTTGAGCATGGAACATTAATCCTACTCTTACTTGAAAGTACTTTAAAATATATGTCCACACAGTATAATTTATTAATAAAAAAATTTCCAAGATATCTGGAACTAATCAGCAAGATAAAATAGTAAATTGTCAGCAAAGCTGACAATGAAATATAATATTTCTGCCTTACATAGTTTTCTTTGTCAATAGTTTATATATTATAGTAGGATCTCAGGGCCATAATGGCATGTGACACTGTTCTACTTCTTAAATGAATTGATCCCCCGTATTTGAAAAATGCATGAACCACATATGGGCTTAAACACCTTCCTTGAAAATCACTTATAATAAGCTTTATGAAATCCGTTATGGACAGTGTGTTTATAGCTGTCATTTACCCAGCAAGAAGTTACTGGAACGGGAGACTCTCAGCCCATGTATAATACATGAACTCCCAAACTGTCGAACCCTCACATGTCAGAAATGCAGTCATAGAACATTTTTTGAGTGCTTTCAGAGTATGCTGCACAACTCACCTTCACCTTCAGGCATCCTTTAGATGGATCCACAAAGCTGGAAGAGGAAGCTCTTCGTCCTGATAGTCAGCCAGACCACAAGTAATGCGCATCAAGAGATAAAGTTAAGTAGAAAGAGCTTATTCTCCTCTAGGCACATAACAGAATTGCTTTCTCTTTATTTCAACACAGTGAAGGGGGCTTAGAGCTGATGGCATTAGCTATATTGGAAACAGTTCATAAAGAATACAGTAACCATGCCACTTTGTTCATAATATGAGAGACAAAAATTTCCCCAAATGATGCAATGAGGGATTATTTTCTGCTTAATCGTAATATTGATTTTAGAGTTTCCTAAAGCATTTACTATTGGGTTTATGAAAATGAAGTACAAAGGTTTTGGAGTCTCATTTTGAATCTAGCTTATTCCACCTAACATTGTCTGACCTTGGGAAAGGTCCTTAAGACTACTGTGTATGTCTGTTTCATTCTCTAACAGGATGTGCCTACCTACTTTACCTTATCCTGAGGAGTTTTTCTCAGAATAATAACTTTTGCAAATGTAGCTCATTTCCTTATCATAAATGTTCAGCAAATTTGACTTATTATAACAATCACTGTTCCTGTAGCTAAACACAATTAAGGTATTATAAAGACCATATTTTTCCTTTCAAGGCTGATTTTTTTTTCTCACTTTATTAAGAAATCTTTTCAAAACTAAAGCAATGTAAAGTAAAAGATTATAGCTGGAAATGAAAATGAAAAATAATTGATAATGTAAAATGAAAAGACACAGTCTCTGTTCCTATGTTCATTCAAATGTCTGATGCCACTAATCTGTGGGGCTCTGGATTCAAGAAGCACATAACTGGGTCCAGAGGCTTATGAAAACTAAAATCTACATGAGAGTTGAAATACTCGAACTAGACACTGATTTAGTCAAGAGGCTACAGAAGGGTTCTTGATGATATTGAAAAACAACCTGATCACTAATCTGAGGCCCTAATTCAATCAGAAATGAGAGCTGCAAGCTAATCTAAAACAAACAGAATTGAAAAGAAACCGTCTTGAAATGAGAAATTTATGTGTTTGACAATGGCATCTTAATTGAATCTGTAGTAACTCCAAGATTGTCCTAGAATCAGAATCCTGTGCCGTTCAGACTTATTTTTAGATTGGAAGCTAGTCAAACTAACCAAGGCCATTGCTGTTGAGTGGATGATGGCTCGTGGCAATCCTCCCAGGATTCCCCAGGCTGTCCATCTTGACTGAAGCAGATTGCCATTTCTTTGTCCCATGGAGGAGCTCGTGGCTTCCAGCTGCCAACCTTTAGCTTAGCAGCCAAGTGTTTAAACCCCGTGCCTCTACAGCTCCTTAGAGATTCCCAGTGGAGAGCATGCACAGTAACGACCCAGAAGGAAAGAAATTAAAGTCATACAAATTATAATAAAAGGAAAGCCAAGCAAAATTACCAAACTCAAACTGCAAATGTACAAAGAAATAAAGTGGTACAAAATATATTCTTCCAAAGTCACCCACCAGGTTGAAGAAATTAATTTTGAAAGATTCAAAATACCCTTGTGTCCAAACCTCAAATTGATATGCTGTGAAAAATGAATGATGCTACTATTCCAGATAGGCTAGAAATAAAATAGCTAAGGATAAAAAATAATAACACTATTTAGTAAAAATATAATTTTCATTCTTGACTTCTATAGTGGGTTAATTATAAAGTAGTACTGAAGAGAAAATGGGAACTCCAGACCACTTCATTGCATTATGCTGAACATGGATCAAGAGGCAGTTGCATATCCTAAAGAAACACTGCATGTTTGAAATACCGGCAAGGTGTGCAATAGGGCTGTGCCCTGAGGTGGGATTCAGCTGGATTATTCTGGTTTGGCAGAACAAATAACCACTTTTTTGTTGATTTTGGTGAACTGGTTGTTAAAAGGACACATGTAATAAGGGTTCCCTCTAAAGTATGTGGTTGGGCAGGTAATATTTAATATTTGTTACACTAATGGCTTCAAACTTTCTTGTAACCTTAATTTTGTGTCCTTATTTTCTTATTCAATTATTAATTGAATTTTCATAGAGTTTCAAACTACTTTTTGGCATATCATATTTTTATACTTGAAATGGCCATTATAGCAATGAACTACTTGTTAAATCTTTTGAGTCCCATCACTGTTGGCATACTCTCACCAGACGTAATCTGAATTCTGAGCAGATAACCATAGAAGCCGAATGATATTAAGAAGAATGCAGCATCAGGATTGGAGAAGACCTTTTTACAACCTGCGATATGCAAACACAATTGCTGATGTTAATCCAGGAACTAAGGTTCCAATATGGATTATAACTCACTCTTCAGTACCAAAACACCAAAATCTTTAGCAGTGGGTTAATAGGTAACGTAAAGAGAGAAGCGATCTAAGTTGCCAGGGATTTCATCTTGCTGGTATCCACAGTCAATACTCATGGACCAGCACTCAAGCAATTAAAGACACATTGCACAAGGTATAGCTGCTACAGAAGACCTCGTTAGAGAACTGAAAAGTGAGGATGATACTTGGAGGACTAAGGTTCACTTGACTCTGGCCATGGTCTTTTCAGTTGCCTCATGTACGTATGAAAGTTGGACATTGAATTAGGAAGACCAACAAATAATGGATGTATTTGAATTGTGATACTGAAGAAGAGTATTGAAAATGCCATGGACGGCTAAAAGGATAAACCAATCTGTTTTGGAAGAAATACTACCACTGGGCTTCTTGTGTATATGGAGAGTCTACATTTCACAGACTTTGGCCATGTTGTCTGGCGAGACCAATTGCTGGAAAGGTCACCATGTTTGGTAAAGGTATACGACAGCAAAAATGAGGAAGACTTTCAACAGGATGAACGGACAAAATGACTGCACGGACGGCTTTAAACATAGCAAGGGTTATGAGAGTGAAGCAGGGTTGCGTTGGAGCAAACTATATAGCATCTAAAGACAACAATGACAGAATGGCAGAAAGGGTGGGTCACATATTGGCCTGTGATCCACTTCACAAGATCAATAGATGACATCTGCCCTTCCTCCATGGGGAAAAGAAATGAGACTCTCTACTCCCATCAAGATGTATTGCCTCAGCCAACTGGGCTGCTTTCTGCCTGTGGAGTCACCAGGAGAACTGACTGGATGGCAGAGAGGGAAGAGGCAGAGAAACCAGTTAGGAGACAGGAAGTCATGACCATCCCTAGCCTTGAGAGACTTCTACTTGAGAAACAAGTAGAAGTCTGTGCACAGATGGACTGCTATCATCCGGCAGAAGTTAAATATTCTGAATGTGTTTGGAAGGAACCGATGCTATGGAAGAAAATAGCTGCTGGTAAAGTTCTCCAAAGACAGAGGAACAACCAAAATATCTACCCTTTCCTTTCCTACTCAATGTTTCCACACAGCCAGAAACTAACTATAAGTACATATGTCTGTATACACACATATGTGAATATGTGTGAATGTGTGTGTTCCCCCACTGCCATTGACTCAATTCTTAATGATAGCAAACCTTGATTGGGTGTCTGAGATTGTAAATCTTTTATGGAATCAGAGAACTCCATCTTTCTCCCAGGGAAAGGGCTAGATTGTTTGAACTCTTGCCCCTAGAGTTGGGAGTTGGATGCATACTGAAGCCTGCTCCTCTGCGTGTGAGCAGTATTAGTAGCAGTAATAGTAGAAAATAAGCTGACTTAACTAGAAATGTAAATCTGAATGGTAAAAGTTATAAAGTATTAGAAAACAACATCATTATGATTCTTTGCTATGAAGATTTTCAAATAAACCAAAGGCACTGAAACCCAATTATAATTTATAATGACACTCTAGGACATAGTAGGACTGATTCATAATGTGTCTAAGGCTGTAAATCTTTCAGAAAGGAGCCCTAGTGGAGCTGTCAGCTTGACAATGGTTAGGTTTGGAGAACGGAACCACCAGGAGCATATTGGCAAAGGGATGAGGCTATCTGTTTCAGTAAAGATTTAAAAACCCTATATGGGGTTCTTATCAACCAGAACTGACCCACAGCAGTGTGTAGATAGATCTCTTTGTAAAAGACAGAACTGTAGCTGTGTATTTGAGTCCCTGGCTTCTTGGTTAGTAGCCAAGCAGGTTTACAACTGTGGCACCATTTCTTAACCAAAACAAATGCACAAACAAAATATGCAAACAATAAAGATGGTGTATTATGATTCCACTAATATAAAATATATTAAACATGACCAAATAAAACATCCAAGAATAATATTAAATTATGTGAGTGTATCTCACATGCAATTAATTACTGTTTAAAAGAAAGTCACTGTCATTCGGTCTATTCCAAGTCATACAGGCGCTACAGGGTAGAGTGAAACCACCCCTTTGGGTTTCTGAAACTGGATGCTGCACCACCACACAGTCTGTCTTTCTCTCTGGGAGCCACTGGGAGAGGAAAATTGCTGCCCTAGAGGTTAGCAGCCCATGTGTAACTCAGTATGCCACCAGGACGCATAATAAGATGGTTTTTACTTAAAACGTTTCTTTATGTAGAAGCAAACTATTCCTTGAGAACATATTAGTGTGTTTCAAGATAATTCATTTTAGGTCAGGGTGGCTGCATGACATGTTTAATTAACTTTGAATTGGAATATTCCAGTAAATATTGGAAGGTTCCTCCTATCTTTATGTCTTCAGGTGTGCTCCTCTGATATATGATCACCTCAATGCCCTCAGGGATGGGTTTCCTGCCATGAGCATTTGGCTTCCAACAGACTTATTTGGGGAGGACTTGGTGGCTTGGGGAGGAAGAAACGAGAACAGACAGAACCACTGAGCTGACAAGAAACACTCGTTACATAACTTGATGGCGAGCAAAAAGACAAACTATTTTTTTCCACATAAAATCTTGGCAACATCTAATTTTAAAAGATCAATTTCAGGAAAGACTGATGATTAGCAATGCATTTGGGGGGCTGCTAAGTAAAGGAAGAATGAATGATTTATAAATTTAATTGCTTTTTTAAGGAAAATGTTTTTATATAAATATATAACCCTGTTATGACATTTCAAGGTACATTGAATATTTATTAGGAGTAGGATGGCCATTTCACTGGAAAATTACTGGGTATCTGTTTAATTTTACTTATAATCCCAAGTACAGTACAGAGTGAAAGCTATCACTGCTGCTAGATGTCATTAACTCGTGTCCATCTCCCAGAAATGTGTGTATAATAGAGCATGACGTTGCCTGACCTTGTGCCATCCTGATAATCATTGTCATGTTTCAGTTAATCCATTTTGTTGTGGGTATTCTTAATTTTTGTTGACCTTCCACTTGACCAAGCATCCCTATAATGACACCTGCCTATTCTCACTTCAAAGGTAACCACTAGCTGTACTTTCACAAGCCAGATTTGTTCATTCTTTGACAGGAAATGGACTAGTCAATATTCTTCTTCCACACCAGAGTTCAAATACATCAATTCTCCTTTAGTTTTCATTAATTATGGAATACAATAGAAGCTGAGACTGATAAGTTAAATTAAGTTTAAATTTTAGCTATACCCCTGAACTTTTCTACACGAGTGAGCTTCCATCTGTAAAATAATAACAACCTTGTCACTATGGACATGTGGTGATGATATGAAATTTAAATGGAATGATGCAAATTCAGCACTAAGTCCATTTAATGCCATCTCACAGAAATGAACTATTAGTGATGTTACTATGTTTTCTTTAAAGTAGTAGAATATTTCAAATTGAATAATGTGCACATATTTTTAGAGGATATCACCCCTAGCTGATGTTTAAATCATGCTTTAAAAAGCCGACAAATGCACCTATGATACTATCCAGATTTAATTTTATTTTCAACATTAAAAGAAAGGTACAAACTACCTGTTTGATAAAAATAAGACAAATGAAACCAAAGCAAGACAGCGTTTAAAGTTTATGACATAATTAAAGACCTCTTGATTACTTCATTATGAGACTGCTTGAAAATGCACTAAAATCATTTGTAAGTAAATGCCTCACATTTAAATACTTGTCATTAGCTTTTATCTTCATTTTTTGGCCTATTAATGGTATTTTAATTATTTATGTTTACTTTAAGAATATGTAACCACTCTTGAAGTTGAATTTGTAGTTTCTCATAAAATTAACTTGAACTACATTTCTTTATCGTAATAACATTAGAAATACACTTTATTTCCCCAAAGTAAGTCTTAAAATAATTCAACATTGAATATTACTGAATTATATTAATAATAGTATTGATCTCAATTCTGCTATCTATACACAAATAAATGATATAAAAGAGAATGTGATGCTTTTTTTGTTATTTTTACCTCTAACCCCGTCTCCAAGAGGAAAGCAAGTCCTAAAAAGCTTTTTTTTCCTCTTTCCATTTATAATTTAATTTTTTAGAGTCAAACTGTATTTGATTCCACATCTTACATTTATACATATCACATAATCTTTTCAAGCTTTAATTAACAATTGAATAAAAAATAAAAAAGGTATACCCTGCAGTGGTTCCCAGGCATTAGAATTAGGT
>PVJH01007254.1:0-94509 GCA_004026705.1 Nesogale talazaci
ATAGCTGTTAGCAATACCACAAAAAGAAAAAAAGCTTATTAAATTTCAGATTTTAGCTCTAATTTTATCAAGTAGTAAAGAGATTTAGACACTCTTAATTTTTCCTCTTTATTACATGAAAGCATGATAATTTTTGAAGATATAAAGCAAATAAATGCTTTGTCCAATAGACTTAAATAGATTTTACTGATTAATTATGCTAGAAAACCAGTAATATTCTACCAATAATAAATTTCAGTTTTTGGCTTCTGAAATTTATTGTTTAATGCAATTTAAACAAAAATGTTTAAACATCTCAATAGAAACCTGGAGAAAATCTTGATAATTATGATAATATTTTTAGTTTTATTTATTGCACCTACTATTTGATATAGTTTCAGGTATCCCAAGTGAAAATCTTGCTCAATCAGGCAAAGGAAAAGGGCTTCAGTCAATAATTCCTTATGGAAAGCCATACCTCATGTCAAGGGGAACAAATGCGCTTATATTCATAAGTACTTAACAAGAGGTTAGTACTTGCACATGAAATTTGGAGGACACAAATCAACCAATGGCAGCTGTTTCCTTCTCCACTTTTAATTTTGAAACCTTTCTTAATTTCTTCTCCCCATCCCATAAAAGTTCTTGCTATGCTTATTATCTTGTTAAACCGTGAAACTTTAAAACAAATGCTAATGATACAAATATTTCTAATGAAAAAATGATGATTTCAATTTAGAGGCATACAAGTATGCTAAACTAGGAAAATTGTATTTTGAGAAACAGTCACGCTTTAGACTAGAGAATGAGGCACTCAGAAATCTGAATATCTAGTTGATTTAAATAATCTGTACTGTCCTAGTTAGGGACACTTGAAACAAAGAGACAAGGATGGTACCTTTGGAGAGCAAAAAAAAAAAATCTAGAAGGACCTGGGGACATATGAATAAACCTGAAAACACTAAGTAGTGAGTTTGGTATTTATTTTTGAAAATGTCACCCATCTTCTATTATTTGCCCACTGTACCTCACCTACTCCCCTCCCCCCACCACTCCCTGAGATGTTTTTGTAAGTACCGCTATGGCACTTTTTTTTCAGCTCATATGAAAAAAAAATTCATTCAACATTTATGAAAACACTTCAAGGCAGGAGGGAGCACTTGGTTAACAAAATAGAATTCCCAACTTATTTATATAAATGTACAGTTGATAGGGATGATATAAGGGTTGCTTGAGTATGGTAGTGTAACCAACTGTACATTATTCCATTGAGACCACACTTAACACATACCTGTTTCTAGCAAAAATTAAAGAGCATCTTGCACTTAAGACTTGTTTTATAAGCCTTGAATTATATTATAGTCTCACAGGATAATCATATGCATATGCACCAACCAAAATGTTCGCTGCCTGATAACAGCTGAAGTGCTGGTATAAGTGATATGACTTCGGTTGTGAAAAAAGGGTAAGCTGATAGTGAACATTCAGATGTGTAAAGAAGTGTCACATTTATTATGTCAAAAACTGGTTTCCTGCTATAGTCTCCAAAGTTTCTCTTTCACAATCTTCTCATTTCTGTTTAATAGAAAATTTATCTGTAAAGGTAGAAACCATGAAATTATCTTGCCTTTTATTTCTTTCCTAGTCATTCACATTAGCACATCATGCTGTTTCTGTTTTTAAATGTATCGGCTTTAATCACATCTTACTATTTCCCATTCTACCTTTCCTATCCAAACATTCATCAACTCTTGCTTTGGTTTTATAATTGACACCTGTGTTAGTCTGGGTAGAGAAACAAATACCTAAGCATGCATATGTATATAAGAGAGTTTTAGATAAAGGGTAACTGTACACTAAGAAAGCATCTCAGCCCAGTTCAAAGTCATAAATATATTAGCCCATATGTCCGATACTAACCTGTAAGTCCTTTTCAGACTCATGAAGCACATGCAATGATCGCAGAACAATCACAGGCCGGTGGGTGTAGAGCCTTGTGGCTGTAGAAGCTTCTCAGCACCGGCAGGGGTCTCCCTGTGGCTCCTTCAATTTCCAGGGCTCAGAGTCTATCAGCATGCTGCCATGTGTCTTGTCAGCTGCAATGTCTCCCAGGGATTGAGAGAGTATCTCCTACTTCCAAGAAAGAAGTACGAATTTTCCAGAATGCTCAGAAGAGACAGCCACGTCCATACAGAGGTCTCATTGGTTATCTCCAGATTGACAGGATATCCTCTACCCATACAATCTTAGTCCTCAAATTGATACCATATTAAGTGACTCTCACAACACCCCACTGATTTCTCAGCTTCCACTCTCCCCTGACTTCATTCTTCCAGCTGTAAAGTAGCCAGACCAACCCTATGAAGACACAAGTCGTCCATCTACTCAAAATATTTTAATTGCCATTCATGTCATTCAGAGTAAAAGCCACATTTGTTCCTGAAACTTTCCAGGCACATCACCACTCCGTGCATGTCATCGATCCTGGTTACCCCTCTGACCTCTTCTCCTCCTTGTCTCCTGCTTGTCTGCTCCTCCTAGGTGAAGTGCCTTCTCCGATGGGTCTTTGAACGAGCTGGGCCCTCAGGCTGGCGTACTCTTCTCAGACACCACTTGACTCAGGCTCTTCCTCCCTTTCTTCTATCTTTGCTGAAATATCACATTTTCAGTCTAATGTCATTACCCAAGGCTCCTGCTCTATAGTTTTCTCTTTATGCTCACTATTATTTAGCATGCTGTGTACTATACGTATCTGCCTTGTTTATTTAATTTGGCAAGTTTCATTTCCCCATATTCTAATTATGAGTATTTACAGCTGTTTCTTCTCATTTTGAGTTGTGCCACATGTAAACTGTGCCACAGCAAATACAGGTCCACAAGCCTTACTAGGTTTGGAGCCTCAAGAGTGACTAAATGAGTGTTTTGAAGAGGCAATTCTTTCCCAGAAGCAAATTTAGTAACGAAAAACTTGATCTTTCCTGCACGATATTGGATTCTTTCCAGTCTCATATTGGATTTAATTGTTATCCATAAGGTTTTCATGAGCAATTTTTGGGAAGCAGATCACCTAGCATTTTTTCTTTGTCTTAAACTGGCAGGGACAATGAAATCTGTCCCATAACAGGTATCTACCTATTTGTATACCAGTGGCACAGTTTCCAGCAACAGAACAAGATGAAAGTCACGATGACTCAATAAACTAGCATTAGTATTACTTTAGGATATGCTAAGTTTGTACATGCCATCAAGGAGGGCAAAACTCCTGGAGGAAGACATTATGCTTTGTAAGGTAGAAGGCGAGTGAAAAAGAGAGAGGCTTTCATTGAGATTCATAAGCAAAGTGTGTGCAACAATGGAGTCAAATACAGAGACAGTTGTGGGGATCGTGCAAGGCCAAGTAGTGTTTCCTTCTGTTATAGACAAGACCTCTGAGGCTTTGTTGATTGAATGGCACCTAACGACAATCCTGTTTACTGTTCTCTAGAGTAAATGCTCCATAATTGGGGTAATTTTGGGACATATATTCTAGAGAATATGTTTTGCCTGTCTTTTTTCCCCTGTATCACTGTTGCCAAGAACAGTGCTTGGTATATAGCAGACACTTAACAAATATTCAATGTGGCTGTAGAATGAATACGTTTTTGTTGCAGTAAGTGAACAAAAATGCCATTTGCCTTCCATCTGGGTAGCACTACAAGAGACGATAAATAAAGTTGTTCATTTTACTTTTATTGTTATTAAACTGCCTGATCACAGATGGTCTAGTTTAACACTTGAGTGCTTAATAATTCTCATTCTGGTGAAATAATAATTTTTGAAATTTGTTACTTGTATTTGTTATCTTTAATACATGATATCACTTGGCATTTTAGAGTCATTAGATCTTTCTTAGGTTCAGGAAAGTTGACCTTTAATGCCTTTAAAAGGTTCCTGGTTTTTATTCTTATTTTTGACCCATTTCACACAGTGCTTTTCTAGATATTAGCGGTGTTTCTGTTTCTTCTCCTATTATCTTTTGTTCTCCAATTACACACCACTTTCCACAGCCTACATTGGTCATACCAACATTGACCTCACCCCATAGCCTGAACCTTGGCACTGTATAAGAACACCGCCCCTACATTTTTTGTCCAAACATTTCCATGTTTGACCAGCCATATATTTTGTATCTGGATATCAAGTAATCATTTTAAAACCTATTCTAACATATGTGAGTAAAAACCCACTCACTGCTGTAGAATAAACTTCTTACTCATCAAAACCCTACAGAACAGATGAGGACTGCTACTCTATGAACCTTCTGAGCCTGTAAGTCAACACAGAAGAAGACTGCCTTCTTTTTCTTCCAAGGAGCATGTAGTGGACTGGAACAGTGTGTCGTTTGATTAGCATCTCAATAGTTATTCTACTGCACAACCAGGGTCTGGTAATATGAAGGCTTGTAGAAATAAATAAATTTGTGCTGTTACCCAACACAAGGTTATGAAAAGAAAAACACCGTTCATTCACTCAGATACACCCAGAAATAAAAAGTCAGGTCAACAAACACAGTACCACTTCTTGCTGAATTCATACATTTTGATGGACTCACAATGCTGCAGGTCCAGACCTTCCATTGCCTGCAGTCTCCCCACTGTGCTTCATGAACTTCCTGCCCTGGGTCAGAGCCACAATTACCTCCCTCTCACTATGCTCTGCCTCATAGCTTTCTGAGCTACCAAATTAAAGCTCCAGATGAGGCACTGAAATGATAGCTCTGACATGTGTGCGAAAATTCATATGTCCCCCAAACTTCTTAGGAGTGGATTTTGGACACAGAACACTTTAACCGTCCTTCTTATGAAGAAGCATTGTCCCAGAACTACAGGTCAAATTCAAAGTCAAGGCATAGGACTCACAACAGTGAAAAATGCTCTAAAGAATAGTGAGTATACTGAGAAAGGAAAAGAAGTGGCAGAGAAACCTTATATACTTCCTTATGAGAAACACAATTGAAATAAATAATTTGGATTTTCAAGATTTTACACCTGCCTTTTAGTATAGGCTAATAATTTTCTCTAGTTTAGACTTGTATCAATTGGGAAAACAACAAAAAAACTATATTTTAAAACTGCCCTCACATTTAATTTTAAGGAACAGCTTCCATTTCATTATGTCTTATGACATTTACCATTGTTTCTCATGAGTGAGACATTTGTGCAGTCATCACTTAATTTAGCATCTTAACGGGCACAATTTTTTTTGGTTAGCGTAAAAGGGTGTTGCAGATCAGCAAACTAAGGAGCAGGCAGAACCTAGCACTGCCTTTGGCAAATCAAAGGATATGAACAATAAACCAAAAGGAAACCAAACAAAATTCACTGACCTCAAATTGATTCCAATTCCCGTTGACCCTACATCTAAAACCTCAAACTCTCTGCCATTGAGTCAAATCTGACTCAGCGCAACCCTCGAGGGTGGGGACAGCTGCTCTTGTTGCTGAGACTAGAACTAAGAGGAGAGGGCCTCCTCGTGGAGAGGGCGGTCAGTGGTGGTCAGATCCAGTAGATCCCTTCTATACCACCAGATCACCTTCTATAGGAACCTTGAGACTGTAAATCCTTATGCAGGCAGGAAAACTCGTCTTTCTTCCATGGAACAATCAGTGCTTCCTCATGGCTGATCCCAAACCACTCTCTACTCACTCTCTCACTACTCATTCACTACTCACTCACTACTACTCACTCACCACTATTCACTCACTCACTACTCACTGACTACTACTCACTCACTCACTACTCACTCACTACTACTCACTACTACTCACTCACTACTCACTACTACTCACTCACTACTCAGTACACACTACAATTCACTCACTCACTCACTACTCACTCACTACTACTCACTCACTACTCACTCACTACTCACTCACTCACTCACTACTACTCACTCCCTCCCTCACTGCCATTTAGTTGATTCTGACGCACTGTGATCCTAGAGAAGAGAGCAAAGCTGCCCCAGGACTTATGAAAGTGAAAAGTCCTTCTATCTCATTCAGGGTCTCGCTCTCTCATCCTCTAATTGACCAAGATTGATATTCATATTCAGGTCCTTCCTGAGAGCATGTCTAAATTACAGGAGAGAAAATCTTACCACCCTTTCTCAGAAAGGGAATTCCAGTTTCATTTCTTCCGAGACATTTCTTCTGGCATTTCATCAAATATTCATAAGTCTTTACCTACTCCGTAATTCTAATTCATCAATTCCTTGGCAGTTCTTTACCTATTGTCTTGCTCCCACATTCATGTGAGGGGATTAAAACCTTACACTGGAAGCAGTCCACAACCTGAGGAAACTGCCTATCAATTGATTGCGTCAGGCTGTGGCCTGAGATGGGTGTTGTTGCATTCCCCTCTAATCTTCTTAAACAACTTGACTACTCCTCGCAGATTCCATTATGGAAGTGATTACATTTTGTCAGATTACATCCTGGGGCACTGCAGGTCTTATCTGCCAAACCTCAAATCCTGTCACAGACACCTTACCCTGTGTACTCTGATCTTGTCCCTTCAGACTCTTTTCTTTGTTTTCAAAACTCAGAGAACATTTCAAAAGAATGTGATTTGAATCTCTCAATGATGCTAAAACTGCCATTTTGATGTGATATAGTGAAGAATATAGAATTCTTTAGGGAAGGATTAGAGAGATGGAAACATCATTCTCAGAAGTTTATAGACTTAGATGGAGGATAGGCTGAGAAATAATGGCTTGTGTAATTTGAAATTTTTTAAATAGCTGTGTTGGGGACAAAGCATAACCTATTTTTGTCAATGTTCTGTGCACAGTTTAAGCAATAGAAATTCAATTCTTGTTGGATAAATTTTTTATAAACGTCAATCGGAGAAACCAGTTGATGGTGTTGCTTAAGTTTTATATGCTTTTATTGCTTTCCAGTGTGCTATAAAATTTTATTTCTTTGTCCTAGTAGTTCCATCAGATCTAGATTTTCCTAAGGTGAAATTTTATTATGATGTGGAAAATATTTACAAATTTTAAGTCTACTGAGTAGGTGATAATTTCATCATTATAAAATGGCATTTTTTGGCCTAATAATATTCTTTTGTCTGGAACGTAATTTTCTTAATATTATTGTAACAAAAGTATCACTGTTTTGATTAGTATTTGCAAGGCACACCTTTTTCACCATCGTTTACTTTTAACCCCTCTATGCCTTTTTATTTAAATCTAGGGTTCTCTTAGGTAGCATACAGTTTAGGCTTGCTTTTTAAAATCCAATATGACAACTTTTGCTTTCTGGCCCCCCTCCCCAAGGGCAATGCTTCTCAAACTTTATATCTGCAATTGTATCACCTCAAGATCTGACTGGACAAGCAACAACAGGACTCGTCACACCGTCTCCCTACAGAAGCACACAGTGACAAAGGACATTTTGGGGGTCGAATGTGGGGAAACAATGTGGTCTGAGTCCCCCAAATGGACTGAATCATGAAGGAAACACTCCTGGATGGACAGTCAGGAGGAGAGAACAACTGGACAGATGGTTCCTGGGAGATGTGGGGGAGGTGGGGGGAAAGGGAGAGGGGCATGGACAGGTTCAGCGATGGGGGAATGACAAGCGGTCTGCGATTTGTTGTGAGGAGGGTGTGGAAGGCCTGGTAGGGCTTAATAAGTAAGGGTGATATAACAGAGCTGGAGTTCTGAAACTCAAATGAAGGCTGAATATGACAGTGGAACAGGCAGAAGGCAGAAGGGAATAGAGAAAAGAATAAGAAGGCAAAGGGCAATTGCAAAGGTCTAAACACAGGCATGTACATATGGAAATATAATTATTTATGATAAGGATGGAATAAATCCAGGAACATACATTTATAGGTTTAGTACTAAGGTAGAAGCTGGACCTTGGGTCCCTGCCCAGGCACCCCCCTCAATGCAAAAACAAATTTTTTTCTATTAGTCTGGTATTTCATGATGCTCACTGGCCTAAAACGATCACTGAAGTCAAATAGGTGCACAAGCAAATGTGGTGAAGAAAGCTGATGGCACACACCTATCAAAGGATATAGAATCTGGGGTCTCAAAGCTTGAAGATAAACAAATGGTGCTCTAGCTGAGAAGTATCCAAGCCCACCCGGAAGAAGCACACCAGCCAGGGTAGCCACGCGGTTTCGAAAGGATCAAGTCTCAGGCATCAAACAGGAAAAAAAAAACCTTATCACGGTGTGCTCCTTCCTGAGATGATCACTGAAGACATGTGGGAGCATGAGCAAGAGTGGTGAAAAAAGCTGACGGCACCCGGCTATCAAAAGCTATAGCATCTGAGGTCTTAAAAACTTGAGGGTGAACAAGCGATTATATAGCCCAGGAACAGCAAAGCCTACCATAGAAGAAGGACACCTGTCTGTGTGACCATGACGTGTGGAAAGAACCAGGTATCAGGCATCAAAGAATAAAAATCATGTCATTAAGTGCCCACCCTCCTGACATGATCATCAAAGACAAAAGGGTGTGGAGGCAGACAGAGTGCAAGAAACTGATGGCATCCAGCTACCAAATGATAAAATGTCTGGAATCTTAAAGGTTTGAAGGTGAACAAATGGCCATCTAGCACAGAAGCAGCAAAGCCCACATGGAAGAAGCACACAAGGCTCTGTGATCACAAAGGGATGAAGGGAGCAGATATAAAACATCAAAGAACAAGAATCAAGTCAATAAGGATGAGGGGAAGGACAGGATGAGGACCCAAGGCCCACTTGTGGGCAATTGGACACCCCCTTACAGGGGAGTCATGGGGAGGAGATGGGCAGTCAAAGTGCAGTGAGGTGGCGATGAAACATACTACTTCCTCTAGTTCCCGAAGACTTCCTTCTCCCAACTATCATGGTCCCAAATCTGCTTTACTCCAGTCTTCCTCCAGCTGGACTGGAGGAAGTACACTGGTAGAGATGGGAATTGGAAATATGGGGAACCCAGGACAGATGAACCCTTTGGGGCCAGTGATGAGAGTGGAGTTACTGGATGGTTGTAGGGAAGGGGGAGTAGCAAGAGGGAGCCAATTACAAGGATCTACACATAACCTCCTATCTGGAGTACAGACTTTGTAGGAGTCAGGCACTGTAAGAAATGAAAATACAACGATAATTTATAAAGTATTGAGGGTTAGTGGGGGAGGGGGTGTAAGAATGGAGGGGGAAGGATGAGAAACTGATATCTAGGTCTCAAAAGGAAAACCAGATATTTGGAGAATGATGACAGCAGCAGGCATGTGAAGGTGTTTGGCACAGTATATCTATATATGTATTGTGGAAAGTACTGTACAAGCCCCCAAAAATGATTTAAAAAAGAAAAAAACAAAAACAAAAAGAACTGGACATAGATCTTTTTATCTGATGGTTTTCTGCTTTTGTTCCATTTTAGGATATTTTTATTGTTGCTGTTGCCACCTGGGCACTGAAGGATTACATACCTAAATCTTGTAATTGGATGGATTTTATTTGTGAATGGCAAGCTACGTCTTGAATACTACAGACAAGGACAAGATTCTTTTCATAACGAAGCATTGAACCTTTGTCAAAAATCTGGACAAATGATTGACTTAAGCATGAAAACTGTACCCTGTAGAATGTCAGATTATGATGCCTTAGAAAAATAGTCAGGTATTGCATGTAATCTCCCATCACCATGAAAATACAGACCACAATAATACCTCCGATTCCAAATTGTTCTGCATCAAATGAGCCTTCTAGAATGAATTAGAAGCTAAATATAAACTAGAAGCTAAAGAAGTTAGGAATAATTTTGTTATGTTTGAATTCACATGTGAAGAAGGTACAGTTAGGTAGTGCTTTTTGTGTGTGAAATGTGGAAATAGTGAGTGGATTTATAATTTAACAAATCACTACTTTTCATGAGTAAAGGAGTTATTTGTCCATACAGGGAGCCTAAATAGAACTCCTTTGTCTGTGGTCTGAATTGGTGAGAAAGAGAAAATTGTACAATGGTTGAGTTGAATTACTTTGCATTTTAATGAGAAAAATCAGAGTCAGTAAGTCAGTTCCTCACTCATATGAGGGATACCCTCCAAAATGAGAAAAAACTCCACTAGTGAAACTTTTGTAGTGTGTGTTTTTTTCCTCAAGGCGAGCATCAAGCAACTCAATTTGAGTTAGTGCACCCAATGGCATTGCCTGGGAAGGTGCTCTTTGGTCACATTGAATTTGTACATTAAAGAATTTTCACTGGAACCTTGCTTTTTGTGATAGCCAATTTAAGACAGCAACATGCAGTTGTTTCTGGCGTAGGAAAAATGCTGCAGAAGTTGTTGTGATGTTGAATACAGCTTACAAGGAAAGTGCTATGGGAAAAATCTGAAGTGTGTAAGTGGTTTTCTCATTTCAAAAAAGGTGAAATGTCAGTTGATGGCAAATTCCATTTTGGATGCCCCTCAACTTCCTGAAAGGGTGACTCCTAGTGCATTTGGAGTTCTTTTCCTATGGTCAGACTATAAATTAAGCTTTCTATTTAGAGGTTCTGAAAATATTGAGTAACAGTGTGCAAGAAAAAGGGCTTATTTGTGGCCAACGTGGTACTGGTTTTGCCACCAGGATAATGCACCTGCTCATGCAGCCGTCTCAGTGAGACGGTTTTGGGTTAGAAACAAACCAGCCTGCCTCTCTTGCCTTACTCACCTTACTCTCCCGACCTTGCTCCATGCAGCTCTCTTTGTCCCCATCATGTGAAGAACATGAACGGACAGTGATTTGACAGGGAGAAGAGGAGAAGAAAGAAACAAGAGCGCTGCTTCCAGCCCTCCAAACAGATGAGTTTGAAAATTGTTTCCAAGAATGGAATAGCAGATTTTACAAATGTATTCTGTGTAATGGAGAGTACGTTGAAGGTGATAAGGATGTTTTATTAAAAAAATCGAAATACATAGCTTTGAAAAAATGAGAATGAAGAAGGCAATGTGTGTACAGACGTGCTTGACACAATGGACTTATGTATGTATTATGATCAGAGTTGTATGAGCCCCCGATACAATGATTTAAAGAGGAAGCAATTCCAATTTCTTTGGCCTACACCTTCATATGTAAAATATAAATTGGCAGATTATGTTATATAAGCCCACATACAAGTCTGGGAGCTGAGTCAAGTGGCAAGTCCTTATAATGCCTCCCATATCATTTGACTGGGTCAATGACTATCTTGTTTACCAAAAGCTGAAAATTAAGAAGGAACATCAGGAAGAATATACTGCATTTATTTTAGTATAAGCTGATCCAAATATCAGTCGAGGTACCTAATTTTACCCAGAAAACAGCTATAAGAATGTGCCGAAAAACTCAGCTTATACACAAATATCTACAGCAATATGTTTTATTGAAATGTAATGTTCCTTTTATATCTCTGTTCATTTAAAGCATCCTTCAGAAAACAGGGGCTTTATCTATGAAAGCTCGATTATCGTACGGAACTGGAGGAAGTCCTTGCTCTGACACTGAGGTGTATAACATTCAGCAGGCTGCTTTAATTCTCATTCTCTCCTCTGAAAATGTGTGGTTAATAACACCAACTTTGTGACTACTAATGTCTTGGTATCATAGTGATTAGTAACATTAGTTTCCTCCCCTCAATTATTATTCCCTTTCAAGAAAAGTTATCCAGAACATCTCCAAATGGATTTTATTCCAAACGATGTTAAATTCTTACTAATATCATGTCTAAATTCTCTAAACATACATTGTAATCATTAATATAATTGATTTTAAATGACAAAAAATAAATTCTCATTCTCTCATTAGAAGATATCAGGGTACTAACACATTTGACTATTGGTTTTTCATACTGTGGTGGCTTGTGCATGGCTGTGATGATGGGAGTTATGACACTGGTATTTCAAATGCCAGCAGGTACACCCCAAGTGGATAAGTTTCCAGAGAGCTTCCAGACTAAGCGTCTACTACAAAGAAGGACTCGGCTGTCCTTTTCAGGGAAAATAGCCACTTTATGAATAACAGCAGGGCATTGCCAGAGATAAGGTCAGAGGATGAACTCCTCACGTTGAAAGGCATTCAGAATAACACCAAGGAACTACTGCCTTCTGAAATTAGACTCAACTGTAATGGTGTACGTAGAGCAAAGCCCAAGAGTAGAAAGCCTTTGGGACCTTCCCTTGCTGTTGGGACACAGCTCAAAATGAGAAGAAACGGCAGTTAGCCTCTATCAACAATCCGTAGAATGCACAAAGTACGGACCTAGTTATCAACAATCAAATGGTGTGCATGTAGACTGATAGCCTAAGCATAGGCTGAAATGCACAGGCAATGGTGATTTGAATCAGGAAAAGCACAAAGTGTATTTTACAAGAGTGACAAATTCAAGAGGAATGGTGTCACAGTGACAAAAAGGACATACACAATCTATCTCGAGGTATGGGCAGTCTGCGGCAAGATAAATTCTACCTGCATACTAGCCAATAAGTCAGTACAAATATGACTTGAATTTACGTCCCAACTGCTAAAGTGAGTGATGAGGAAATTGAGGAATTTCTTGAATGTCTTTAGTCTGAAACTGCTCAGCATGCTATTATGATGCATTGATCATTATCGGCAATTGAAACGCAAACATTGGGAGAAAAAGAACAAAGAAGTGTAGTTGGAAAATATAGACTTGGTGAAAAAAATGAGCTGGGGTTTCTTTATCACAAATATCTTTGTTCAACAATTCAAAAGGCTACACACACGCCCTCCTCTAAGTGAAATGCACAGCAATCCAACGGACTGCATCTGTGGGAAAAGACAGTGGAAATTTTGGTCATTTTTTTCCAGCTGGATAAATACTGAATGCATTCTTCCCTTTTGACTTTTTAACTCTAGGTCTTTGCACATTTCATTAAGATTCTTTGCCTTCTTGAGCTGCTAGGAATGTTATGTTCAGTTCTTTTACTCAATCATGTCATCCTCTGACATTCACACTGATCTTTTCTTTCTTTTGCTTACCACGGCACAGCCGATCTTCAGTTTTTAATGTTCAATGTGTCAGATTTGTTCTTGAGATGTTCTATAAATTCAGAAGGAATACACCCCAGGTCATTTTAGCTCGTTTGTATTTGTTTTAATGTTCTTCAACATCAACCGGAAGTTGCATATGATCAATTGATGTCTATTCCACGGTAAGCCCCTGGCCTTGTTTTGACTGAGCTGCTCTACTATATTTTCCCACAGCTGGAGTCAACTTGATTTATGTGGATCCCATCTGGTAAGGTTCACATATATCGTCACTCTGTATGCTGTGTAAAAGGGTGTTTCCAATGAAGTGTTGCTGATCTTACAAAATCGTGTGGAGGATCTTCAGCTTGGCTTCTACCACAAAGGGCAAAATTTCCAACTATTAGTCATTTCCTCTTTGTGTCTATCTTTTGCATTCCAATTACATATAATGATTATTAACCATTATCACAGCTTAATCAATTTTAGAACTAACTTTTTTTTTTAGAATTCTTCCATTTCTTTATGCTTGGCTTTCATGGTTGGTACATAAATTTGAATATTCAAATTAACCTGTCTTCCTTATAGGTGTATTGATATAATCTATCATGAATAGCATTGTATTACAAAGTAGCTAAATTTCTATTGAATTTGTAATTTCTAGCAGAATAGAATAAATCATATTATCTAACTCAAATGACCAACATTAGTTCATTTTAACTCACCAATGCCCAGCTTATCCATTTTTATGCTTTCATTTCATTCTTAAAACTTCAAATTTTCCTAGATTTGTATTTTATTCTTTCCACCTTTCAAATATTAATAGATGTTTGTAGCTGTTTCATCTCATTTTTAGTCATGTTCCATAAACAACCGAAAGTCTCATATGCTCTGTGACATATGAGCAAGGTCGATTCTGCTTTGAAGAGACAGCATTTGCTCAGTCATATTTTCAGAGGCTTTCAACCTGTGGAACTCATCTTCCAGCACCATATCAAATAATATTCCCATGATACTCATAAAGTTAGAAGATTTTCAATGTTTCTACTCAGAGACTGACGGTTTATTACTTCTTTCTAGGCTGTTCTAAGTATGAAAGTTCCATGAATACCTACTTGCTATGTTTGATACTTCTGTCATTTGAAACACCAGTAGCTCAATCTTTGCTTATGCTATAACAGCTTCTAATCATGCATTTATAGTTTAGGTACGGAGTGATTTCTCTTGACTAGATGGTAGCAAAACCAACTGTCAATCATTTGGATAAGAGAATCATGAAATTATCTGTTAATTTTTCACAGACATTTTAGTTAATCGTGTACAATGTTTTCAACATTCCATTAAAATGATCATCTAAATCATTTTTAAGAAAGTTAAAAGTTATTTTTAATTGATTATCATGCAGAATTTAGAAGTAAAATGGATTGATTTTTATAGTCATTGCACCTAATATTTTAGCTCTGAAGAAGTAACACAATTAATAAATGTAATAGGTAAAACATGATCCTCTGGAATTTCAGTAGTGTGGGTAGATCCACATATAGAAATAGCAATAGTGTGTCTATTTTAATTGTATTGTAAAAATTATTACAAGCAATGCAGGATGATAGGGGAAGACAGTTTTAGCTAATTTTATCTCATAAAATCCATTAGAATGCCTGACATACATTATTATCACTGGTGTTGCTCTATGCTCTATCATAGTCTGACACAGAGAATACATGCAGTCTGCCAAAATGAATATTGAAAGAAAGGAAAGAAGAAAGCATGTCAAGTATGTTTGTTACCATAATTTATCATCAGATTCAAGTTTGGTAAGTTCAGGAAAAATGATTCAAATTTTGTTCATTACCCTTTTAATGTCTAACACTAATGACTGAATGCCAGCTGGATTTCTTGGATAACCCCAAGGGCTTATCACATAAAGAAGGTAAAAAGTCATTAAAACGTCATGAAAGAAGAAAAGACAAAATTTGATGTCACAAAAGGCTCTAATATTTTTTCTTTAATATAGAATATCTAAAGTGCAAGGAAGAAATGATCAAATAAAACCCTGAGCAGAGGATTTCAAAGAGTGACTCAGGGTGGCAAATTATTATAATGGAATGTGGAAAATCTGTAGTTAGAAAAAGAAAGGCGAAAAATACACTCAGATTTTTTCAGGTTGAATGAGCTAAAAGGGAAAAAAATAAAACTGCACTATTAAAGATTCCTACAAGTAAACTATGAAATGACACATGGACTTCAAATGAAAAAATAAAGAAATGTAAAGTTATTGTACCACAAAGAATTGTGTATGTCTATCAATTTCAGAACATTGAATATTATCAATAACTAATGGCATTGTAGGAAGAAGTCCAAGCTATTTGAAAGCTTTGGCAATAAACAAGACTCCAGGAATTGACATAATGCAATTCACATGTCTCAACAAGTGGACAAGTGCTTTCTCATATGTACCAATAAATCTGAAAGCAACAACATGACCAACCCACTGGAAGAGATCCATTTATGTATTCATTTCATTTCGAAGGAAGATGAGCCAACAGAATGCAGAATGTATCTATGTTAGTCAGGGTTCTCTAAAGAAACAAAACCAGTACACTTATGATTATATATAAAAGGATAGTTTTAAATAGCAAGAAGGAATATAATACCTAATTAGTCCACACAGCAGTGCAGAAGGTTCAGTTGGGTTCACTTCTGTGGAACAGCTGATACAGTTCTTCAAATCATGTGGGCTGCTGAGTCAAGGTCAAGGTGGCATAAAGCAGAGTTTTCCCCTGGGCAAAGCAAGCAGAGTCTGTTCACAGGTAGCAAACAGCAGGGTGGGTCACCAACTGTCAATAGCAGGGGAGCTTAGTAAGGCAACAGGTTCCACCAGCCTTAAGCTCAATGGATATATGTACCAGTAGCTTTGGTGAAGCAGATCTCAAAGGAACCTTAAGCTCTAGGAGCAAAATCCATGGGTTGGTTTAGCCCATAGGTAATGTAGTTCACAGGTTGAGACAGAGAACTAACTAAGCAGCTGGATGCTCTAGCACACTCCAATCACCAGAGAGGAAGGCAGGGGGGTGGGTCTTGCAGAGCCATTTATCTTTTTGCTCCAACCAAACTGCAACCCGATTAAACCTACATGTTCCTATTGGCCAGGTTGGCACAATAAACCTAACTATCACAGTGTCAATCATTATCATTAATATCGCATATTAAAATTTTTCTAGAGATAATTCAAAGCCCCAATAATTCTCTACAGAATGTCCAGACATTCAAGACAATTCAGAATAGAGTATGAAAGGTGAGGTCATTGTTGACATGAGATGGATCTAGGCTAAAAGCAGAGAACATTAGAAAGATATTTACTTTTGTTTTATTGCCTATATGAAAGCATTTGTCTATACTGATCCGAAAAAGTTATGGCTAAGATTGAGAAAAACAGGAATATCAGAACACTTACCATATTTTTAGACCATAAGATGCCCCCAGTTTTTAGAGCAGGAAAACAAGAAGAAAATATTCTGAAGCAAATAATATCAGTATACCAAAATATTTATTAAAATAAAGCAAAGTATGGGGCTGAGCCCCAGTGGCGTAGTGGTTGTGCATGGGAATGCGGTCCACGGGGTTGGAGGCTCAAATCCAGGAGCAAGGCTGGGCCTCCTACTCTCAACACCAGAGGGCAGTGATGCCCAAAAAACAAAATAAAGCAAAGTATGGTAATATTTAACAGCATTAACTCAACAGTGGTGTTAAGAACCATCATCCCTTTCATTAACAAAAGAGGGGAGATGTGCTTTGTGTGATCATGTGACCTGTTCAGGTGCCAGAACTTCCCCCAAACACACAGCAATCCACAGCATGCAAACAGTAGCAGACAGTAAGCAGACTCTTGGAATCATAAAGAAATGGTCTGAGATCCCACACCTTTGAGCCAAAAGATGTACCCTTGCTTCCCCCCTCCCCCACTTTTGGGGAAAAAAGTGCATCTTATGGTCTGACAAATATGGTAATTGAGCTCATGCATAATCTGTACAGATCAAGATGTGGTCATTGTAAGAGAAAAAGATGCAATGCCTGGTTTAGTATCCAGAAAGGTGTGGTTTAGGGTTGCACCATTTCACTATACTCATTCTATTCATATGCTGAACTGAAAATCAGAAAAGCTGGACGATGTAAAAAGAACAGCAGTGACATCAGGATACGAGATTTGTTAACAATATGCAGATGAAGTTTTTCTTGTTGAAACTGAAGAGGACTAGAAACAATTACTGATGAAGATTGAATGTGTATGTAAAGAAAACAAAAACACTCACAACTGAATCAATAAGGAAAATCAAAATAGAGAGAATTTTGAAATTGTTAATGATTTTATTTGGCTCAATGTCCATGGACGTAGCCATCAAGAAATGAAACAATGAAATAATACACTGGGAAAAAGGGAATCATGCTCTGTAAAGTAGAAGGGACTTCAACAAGTTAGAGCAACACAGTGGCTGTGACAATGGGCTCCAACACAGGGACAATTGTGAGGACAACAAAGGACTTGGAAGTGCTTTGTTGTACATAAGTTCCTTACAAGTGGTAACTGACTCAACAACAACTTAGTGTTTCACAAAACTGAAGTCAAAATATATGGGAGATACTTTTCAAACTTTACCTATTGTTGGCAGAGTTCAATAACTTGTGGGAAGATAGCATAACTGAGATCTATTAATCTGCTTCTTCTGCAGGCACAAAGGCTATGAAATTCTTGTAGATGTTTTTCAACATACAAAAGCCACCTTGCTGTGTAATTCTCATAGGCATTCACAATTTGGTTGTTTCCTTTCTCTCAGGCCAACCAAACTATGTCTCTCTGATCTATGTTTTCCTTTCTCTGACTAGCAAGAGAAAAGTATTTACTTTCGAAGAGTTTATATCTTTAGGGTAGCTACAGCCAACAGTTTCCTTATTTCAAGGTCAATGTTTTGAATTTTTATTGTATCTGTAAAGCCCCGTTCACATTATAACTTCTCTTAATGTGTAACTCAGTTACTGCGAGGTATTTGTTCACCAAGCCCGTATCCCACTGTCATCACATCAACTCTGATTGAAGGTGATCTCATGAATCACAGAGTTGAAAGGCTTCATAGGGTTTTCTTGACTTCAATATTTACAGAAGTTGAACAACAACTCTTTCTCCCCAAATATCTGCTCCAAAACTAATTGAAACCTACTGTCATTGAGTTTGTTCTTAGCCCCAATGGAACGATAGGGAGTAGAGTAGAGGTGACCTTTGGATTTCTGAGACTTTTAATCTTTTCAGGACCAGGTAGTCTCATCTTTCCACCATAGAGTGACTGGGGAGTTCACACTCTGTGATTAACAGTTCACTGAGGAGTCTGCTATGCCACTAGGGCTCATGGAGGTATCTGGTATGTGATTTCAAACAGTCAACATTAGATGAGTAGTCTGGTGTAAACAGTTTATACAACTCAAGGTCCTTGTTGTGTACACCAAAACCAAAATACCCAAGGCACTACCATCAATCTGATTCATGACGAACCAAAAGGACATTATAAAACCATCCTTTCTTTTTCCAGCACTATCAATCTGTACAGGAGCAGATTGCCACATTTTTCTCTTGTGAAATGGCAGGGGAGCAAACTGCCCCCCTTTTGTTTATTGACCTAAGTGCTTTAATCTCTGTGAGAACAGGACTTCTTGTGTACCCCAGAGCCTGCTCAGAATTCTGCTACCACTGAATGTGGACTTGCAGTCATTTTACCAGTAGTCATCAGTCAGTAACTATCACATTTCTAGAGAGCAGATGTGTTCCATGATGGTAAGACAGAAAATTATAAAACATCATCTTGTCATACAGAAATAGTCATGCATTTTGAAAGAAATTTAATGCAATTTGAAAGCTGTTCAAATACTAATTTGGTGGCTCAGCAGGGGACAAAGCAGGTTTTATGGTATTAGAAATTCTAGATAAAAGTAAACTGGGCTAAGCTACACTCTTTTAATTTTTTTATTAAATCATGTTATTGGGGGCTCATACAGCTCTTATCAATACATACATCAATGGTATGCAAGCCAGATTTGCACATTTGTTGTCATCATCATTCTTGAAACACCCTCCTTCTACTTAGGCCCCCTGAGTCGGCTTCCCATATTTTCCTCTTCCCCACGAATCCTTAATAATTGACATATTATCATTGTTTTGTTGTATATCCACAGGCTGATGTTTCCCTTCTCCCACTTCTCTGTTGCCTGTGCCTCAGGGAGGAGGTTAGATGTCGATCCTTTCTACCCCACCTCCCCTCCACCCGCCCGGTATCACCACTCTCACCCCTGGTCCTGAGGGATCATCTCTCATGAATTCCCCGTGTTTCTGTCTTCAGTGCACATCTTCTGGTCTAGGTGGATTTGTGAGGTAGAATTGGAATCATGATGGCGGGAAGAAGCATTTAAAAACTAGAGGAAAGTTGCATATTTCATTGTTGCTACACTGTACCTTGACTGGCTCATCTCTTCCCTGCGACCCCACTGTAAGAGGATGTTGCTTCACCTACTGATGGGTTTTCAGTCCCCAATCTGTACTCCTGATTTTTAATGATATAATTTTTAGTTCTTTGACGTCTGATACCTGATCCCTTCAACACCTCATCCTCACACATGTTGATGTGCTTCTTTCATATGGGCTTTGTTGCTTCTGAGCTCGATTGCTGCTTGCTTACTTTCAAGCTTTTAAGATGCCAAATGCTATATCTTTGGATAAACGAGTGCCATCAGCTTTCTTCACCACATTTGCTTATGCACACATTTGTCTTCAGCAATCATATCAGGAAGATGGGCACATAATGTTATGATTTTTAGTTCTTTGAAGCACGATAATTCATTCCTTTGACATCTCATGGTCACACAAGCTGGTATGCTTCTTCCATGTGGGCTTTTTTGCTCCTGAGCTAGAGGACTGCTTGTTTACTTTCAAGCCTTTAAGACATCAGACGCTACATCTTTTAATAGCAGAGCATCATCATCTTCACCACTTTTGCTTATGCAGATATTTGTCTTCATTGATTGTATCAGGAAGGTGAGCACCATGGAATGTCAATTTAATAGAACAAAATGTTCTTGCATAGAGGAAGTACTTGATTGGAGGTCCAATGCCCATCTCTAAGCTACACTCTGAATTAAGCTAAAACATCTAGTATATTTTAATATAGTTTAAACATTGAGTTAATAGTGACAACATACTTTTATAGGAATAATCCTTTTCAGAGTGGATAATAATTGCTTAAATGAAAAAATGAGCAAGTCAGTGTAGGTTCTTTGTACATTTATATGTGTATATTCATAAGTAAGACCCTCTAAAAAGTATTCAAATAATATATCTTGCATTTATGGTAGTGTTTTAAAAGTATGATACATATATGTGTACTCAGAATAGAAAAGTTATATAAATAGTTTTAAATTTAAAATCCTTGAATGAAATGCATCAATAAGCTATCTGTATTTATAGTGGGATGTGAGAATTTACATTTCTAGAACATTGAATTTACAAATGTTTGTATTACTTTAATGATGTAAATATTTTCAAATAGATGACAACCCTAAAATTATATCTATATTTCCAAACAAATTCTCCTTTTGCCGTCAATATGATTTATTGTGGTATTAGGTTCCAAATGGATCACATTTATTGTTTCTTGATTATTTTACTATGCTTTAAATCAGAGATACTCAAACTATGACCCTTGGGCCACATGCGTCCCACGGAGGACATTTATCTGGCCACCTGGGTGTTTTTGCTGCCACTGCCTGTCTGACTTAACAGCCGACTCATCCCCACACCGCAGTGAATTTGTTTATAGTTTTTTTTTTTTTTATTAACTACAGTCCGGTCCTCCAGCAATCTGAGGGAGAGTGAACTGGGCCCCTGTTTTAAAATTTTGAAGACCCCTGGCTAAATACAAAAGTATATGTCATTTGTTTTTAAAGAAATGAGACCTAATTTTCCTTTTCTATAACATTATCCCTTTTATTGACAAGTGTAAGTATATTATGGGTGTCTTTACTCATTACTGATTCCAGATTTTCAGACGGTTGTCAGATTTTGAAAATGAAAATCACATATGATCCAGCAAAATCATTCCTGGACATATACCCCAAAGAAATAAGAAACAAATCACCAACAGACATTTGTTCCTCCATGTCGATTGCATCACAGTTCACAATAGCATGAAGCTGGAAATAGCCTAAATTCCCATCAGTAGAAGATTGGATAAAATAAAATCCTCTGGTATATACACACAACAGAATACAAGCATCCATAAAAAGCAGTGCTGAACTGTGAAACACCTCAAGATGTGGAGGGATCTAGAATACATTATGTTCAGTGAAGTGAGTCAATTACAGAAGGACAGATACTGTATGAGTCCCAGCCACAGAATGGACACAATCTCAGATTAACAGTGCATCCTGGGGTTCAGACAGCTTGGTAGACTGGTGTCAAGGAACTGTATACCATCTGCTCTAGGTAAGTATTTTGGAGATCAGTGGGCCAGAGAGCACCTCTGGTATCAAATGGTCAAGGGAGAGATAAGATCGCCTACTGAGGACTGACTATTGAGTGGCCACCATGCAAATCTATGATGAGATCCTGGTGGACAGGTAGATAGCCCTATCAGAGGGACGAGGTTATAGTGGCAGGAAAAGCAGTTCAGGGGAGGGAAAAGAGAGCAAACATGTCTGGGGAAACACAATTGAATGCCTGTTGGAAGAAAAAGAGGGAGGAGAGAGTTGAGGGGAAGAATGATTAAAATGCTTTGGGGAGTCACAAGGTGGAAATTGTCTTTGGTGGCTTGCATGACATGTGCCACAATGGCCAGGGCTTCTTGATGCATCCCAAGGACCCAGTCTGGGCTCCATGGAATTCTGGGACACTGGATTCTGGATCTTCAAGGGACACAGCATCTTCCAGAGGCTGCATCAGTGAGATTCCATGCAGAAATATCCCTGGGTGTGCTGAATTCTGTCTCAGACACACTTGTAACCCAAGGACTTAAGTCAGAAATACAAGAGTCTGAGGAAACAGAAGGCAGTTATACCAAGATTAGTGAACTGTTTGTAGGTGGAAAAAACATGGTCTTGCTACATCAATGCCCCAGGTGCTGTATGAAGATATGCATTATTCTGGCAAATCTGAGATGAACATGCTTTTTTGTTTTTGTGTGTTCTTATTAGCGTGTATCTCAGAAGTATTATGCCATTGGGGATTACCCTTTTGAAATTTGTGTTATATGTTTTTCTATTTCTCAGTAAATGAAACCAAGGATTGAAGAACCTATGACAACAAATAGAATAAGCGTTTGGGGGTGGGAGTTGAGGAGTAGTAATGGGAAATGGTAAGTTCAGAAAGAAGAAAAAGTATGTTTTAAAACTGACTGTGGAGGGCTGAACCCCGGTGGTGTTGTGGTTGAGTGCGGGACTGTGGTCCATTGGCTTGGTGGTTCAAATCCAGCAGCAACAAGGCTGGGCCTTCCAGTCCCACCAGAGGGCAGTGTTGCCCTCCCCCCCCCCAAACAAACAAACAAACAAAAAAGAAAACTGACTGTGGAAGCAGTTGTATAATTCTGCTTGACATGATTGAACTCTGGATTGATATTATTCATGTATTAACCCACAATTAATAATTATTTAAAAAGAAAGTCATTAGATTTGATTGGAAGGATCTTTTAACTCATGCTTTGAATTAAAGGTATTCTAAAAAGGTAAGCTTATATGGCCAAAATGGTGAAAAGCACTTAGAAAGAGAGAAACGTTCTTCCATACTCTTTGCTTATATCAACTCCCACATACCAAGATATTGTCCTAATTGCCTTGCTTTTTCTAGTTAAAACTCCACACACCACTAAAACCAAACAATTCCAAAGTCAATTCTGATTCTTATTTTATCACAATCATATAACCACATCCTCCCTTGATACTTGTGCAGTTGATTATGTCACATTATGAAATGTATACATTGTTAGAAATAGGTTTCTAATATTTTGCTACCAAGTAAAAAAGGAAGTTTCAGACAGCACAAATGGAGGAATATAATTAGCATATCACAAAGTGAAAGAACTAAAGAAAAAACCCAATTTCAAGCTCAGTACTGAAGGATTCTATAGGCTAAATATTAAACAGTACAGGAAGAATCTAAAGATGATAGAAGGAATACACAGAGTTCCTGTACTTAAAGTGCTGATCAGCATTCAACCATTTCAAGGGCGATCATATGACAAAGAACTGATAATAAAGAAGGAAGAACTCCATCTAGACTGAAAACATTAGGAAAATAAAGTTTGCAAGAATTTATAGGAAACCAATAAATGTTTCAACAAAGAGATGAACCACTGGAAACACTCAAACATCTATGTTAAGGACTGTGGAAGTTATTTACGTGGTCAACCAAGTACCAAAGATCCCTATTTGTGTTCATTCCAATGAGAGGCAAGCCAACAGAGTGCAAAACTTATTATACAATATCATTACTATCACATGCAAGAAAAACTGCTAAATATAATTTAATCTTGGTTGAGCAGTATATAGACAGACAGCTGCCAGAAATTCAAGCCAGGTTCAAAAGAGGACAGGGCACCAAGGATGAATTTTGGCTAAAACACATTACCAAAAAAATATGTTTACTTCTGTTTTTAGCCTATGCAAATACATTGGACAATTGGATTTTCTACAAACTACCAATAACATTATGAAAAATGGTTACTCCAGACTCTTCGTTGCGCTCATGCGGAAATTAAAAATGGGCTAAGAGACAGTCATTTGAACAGAACAATGGAATACTTCATAGTTCGAAAGGAGGTAAAGTATGGGTCATCGTGATATCCTTTCACCAAGAAATACAGACAGTTGCTTAACACAGTCCTTTAAAATTAGTAGGCTCCCTTTGTTATTGTGATAGTTAAGATTTACATCAACCTGGGTCGCGCAGAATTCTCCCATGACATGATCTCATACAGTGTGGTCAACTCTATGATGGAATTTGTGAAGATTCAAAGCAGTTGTGGGGAGAATTGTTGATGTTCTTAGGTGCTTGCATACCAGTTCTGATCCATGCTGAACCTATATCCAGCAGAATGCAACATTGCTCAGTCTTGAAACTTCCTCAAAAGTTCTCTCATGTTTGAGCCCATTGTTGCAGCCAATGTGGCCATTGATTTTGTCAAGGCTCTTCCTCTGTTCCTCTGCCGCCATATTTTATCAAGTACAATGTCCTTCTCCAAGGACTGACCTCTTCAGAGAACATATTCAAAGTAAGTGTCGCTGTCCTTGCCTATGAAGAACATTCTGGATGTAAATCCTCTAAGACAGATTTGTTTGTTCTTTGGCAGTTCTTTCAACATTCTTCACTAGTACTATAATTCAAATGTATTGATTCTTCAGCTTTCTCTATTCATTGTTCAGCTCTCACGTGTATATGTGGCAATTGAAAATGCAATGGCTTGGATCACGGTCACCTCAGTCTTCAAAATAGTATCCTTGCTTTTCAAAACTTTATAGAGGTCTTGTGCATCAGATTTACTCAAGGTGTTCCATCATTTGATCTCTTGACTGCTGCTTTCATGAGCATTGATTATGGATCCAAGCAAGATGTAATACTTAGCAACTTCAACTGTTTCACTATTTGTCATGATGTCTTCTAGTGATCCAGTTAAGAGAATTTGAGTTTCCTTTACAGTGAATTATCAGGCTGCAATTCTTGATCTTTATGATCAATGCTGCAAGTCCTCTTCAATTTCAATAAGCAAGGTTGTGTCATCTGCATATCACAGGTGTTAGTATTTATTTCTTTACTCTTGAAGCACATTTTTCTTTATATACTCCAGCTTCTCTGATGATTTTCTTAGAATGTAGGTTGAATACGTATGATGGAAGGATAAATACAATCCTGACACTTTCCTTTCTTAGTTTTAAACCATGCAATATTCTTTTAGTCTTCTTGCATAATTGCCTCTTGATCCATGTATTTTGCCCAATGACATTTTCAATATTGCAGCTCAAGCCTGGATTTGTTCTCCAGTTCTTCCTTTCTGTTTAAGAAATGCTGCGACTGCACATCCCTTTTTGCTTCTCTAGGTCTGTTTGCATTACGTCATGTTCTTTCACTCTGTCTTCTTGAGCTGTCCTTTGACATTTTCTACTCAGATCTTTGACTTCATCACTTCTTCTCTTGGCTTTAGCAACTTGGGGCAGCTCTATAATCTTTTGTCAACTTGAATGAAGAGGTGGCGTCTGGCCTATCAATCTGGTCATATTCATTGAGACCTCTATGTGGGCATCGCCTCCTCCTGAGCATTCGGGGAACTCCTGCCTTCATCCCTGGAGGTGGGACATGCACTCTAACTATGATTCGTGCCTGTTGGCAAGTCACACAGAGCTTTGCTGATGATCAGATCCATGGAGCTGAAGGAAGCATGTGGAGACCCATGACAGTGCTGAGCTGCTTCCACCACCACTGGATCCACAAAACTTTCCATCCACTGCCCTTGATCTTCCGGCATTCGATATCACTTCATGTGCTGTATAAGTCTGAAGAAGAATTTACATACTGGTATCAGACATATGGGCTAATATCAGACATATGGGCTTGATCTTGCCTGGGCTGGGCTGTTTTCTTAATATGCAATTACTCTTTGATATAGAGTACTTTTTTTTTTACATATAGATGAGCATCCTGGATTTGTTTCTCTAATTAACCCAGACTAACAAATCATAATTAAGATGAATAGCAAGCATTACAACCTTCTCAGACTTCCACTTTTTTTTCTTTCCTGTCCTTTTAATGACCTTTTGGTTTCTTCAGGAATGATAGTCTTGATGTCAGCCCACAGCTCATCAAGTCTTCTGTCATTCTTGTTCAATGATTTAAAGGTGTTCTTAAGATGTTCTCAAAATTCAGCTGGTGGACTTGTTTTAATTTTCTTCTCATGAAACTGTCTTCATTTTCTTCAGCTTTACCCTAAACTTATGGCCTCATTTTGCATGCTGATATTGAGCTTCTCCATCATCTCTTCCCATAGATGTAGCTAATTTGATTTCTTTGTATACTATCTGGATAAGTCTATGTGAATAGTCAACTTTCATGTTGTTGAAAAGTTATTTTTGATGAAGAAGTTTTTAGTCTTGCACAATTCTAGCATTCAATGTCCAGCTTCATTTCACCAAAGCAATATTTATCAATTCCTCATCCTTCATCTTTGTTTTCAAGTTTTGCAATCTAATCATCAATAATTCCCAGTGCATCTTGTTTAAACATATTATCAGTTTCAGACTAGTAGCATTTTAAAATTTCTGTATTATTAGCATTAGTGGTGGGTGCATTAATTTGAATAATTATTGTATTAGCTGGATTCCCTTCTATGCAAATATGTTTTATCCTATCACAAACAGCATTGATTGCTCTTCAAGATGGGTCTTGAAATGTCCAGCTTGAGAATTAATGTGACACTATTCCTCTAGAATCATTTATTGGTAGCATGGTAAGCTCTAAGACTTTCTGATAAAAAGGACCAATATTAGTCCATTTCAGCCTATGATATTGATCTTGTACATTCTATTTTATTTTGAGTGACTTCCAATGTTCCTTGATTCATTCTCCATACAGTCTAAGTTCCAATTATTTATAAAGTTTTGCAGCTATTTCTCCTCTTCTGACTCATTTCCCATCAGCACATGTCGGCTTTATTCCACCCACTTTCTTTGGGTTCACTCTACTTTAAGCCTCCCCCAGTCTCATTTTCAGTGTCTTCCAGTTTGAGGGACTTATATTCTGGAATGATCTCTGATAATATTCAGTTTTATTGATTTAGGCCTTCCATCTCTGACAATATTCCAATGCTCTTCATGAAGTTTTCAGCTGAGAATTTCTCTGAAGTGAACAGCCTATTTCTTTTCTGCAGTCTGTTCTTAGTCAGGAAGCTTTGCTAATTGGATGTCAAACAATATCATTATTTTGCTGGTTCATTACTTCCTTTTTGTATAATGTCTATACAAAATTTTGGTTTCAAGATGTTTGTGATAGCATAAAAGTAACAGAACATGATCATTCTCTAGCTTCTGATAACCTGTGATTCTTCTTAAAATTTTCCCAAAATATATTAATGAAATCATGTGTGCCTCGTTCAATTTCTTGGTGCTTGCTTTTTGATAACAAATATAATTTTTAGTATAACCATAGGCAATGTTTATTTTTATTTCATCTTGTGTTGGGTTTTGTTCACAAATTTTTCAAGGAATTTGTTCTTTACACCCAAGTTGTTCAATTTACTTACCTTCATGTAATCTGTAATTTCTTAATTTCTAAATATTTGTGGCTTAGAACAGATATTTAACTTTTACATTCTTATTATTACTACCTGTTCCATTTTTAGAAGATAAATTTATTTTTATGCTTGTTGAATAAAAGCTTTTGAATTTATAAATACTTTGTATAGTTTACAATCCATTTTATTGACTTTTCTTCTTTATTATACTAACTTCTACTGAATACTCAGTCTGCTTACTTTTCTTTAGGTTAAAATAAAAGTTCAGATCTTTAATTATAAGACTATCTCATTTTCTAGTCAACGCACTTAAAATTGCACATTTCTCTGCAAGTTATGCCTTAGTTGCTGCAACCAATTTTGAAATTATTCTGTTTCATTGTCATTCAGCTTGAAATGTTTTCTGATTTTACTTCTATGTCTTTCTTTAACCCATGCTTTAATTTAAAGTGTGTTATTAAAGTCCTCAGTACTTGTGGTTTGCAGAGACATCTTATTGATATTAGTTTTAAGTTTTCTTTGTGATGATAAAACATTCTTAATATAATCTCAATGAGTGAAAATTAATAGCTATATTTTAATGACTTTGCAAGTAGTCTGTCTTGTAAAACATTTATGTGTGCACTAGAAAAAGCTGAGCATTCTACAGTTTTTGAAGTTGATTAATTGCCTAAATGTGTGTCGTTTTCAAGATGATTGATAATGTCATTTAGATTATCTCTATTCTTATTGATTTATTTGTTCTTTTCTCAATTACTGAGGAAATATTAAAGTCAATAACTAAGATTGAGAATTTATGTCTTTTTAATTTTAAATCTGCCAGAATTTTTATCATATATTTTGAAACTCATTTATTACTGTATATATAATTTAAATGACTATACATCCTCAATAGTGAACATTTTGACATCACAAAAGGCACTTTGATACTTCTGCTAGTACAATTGGACTGCAAGTGTACATTATATTAATATAGTCTTACAAATCTTATATTTAAAGTTTATTTGATATATTTTTCCATCTCTTTATTTACAAACTGTTTCTTTTTACACAGCGTGTCTTCTATAGACAGCACAGAGTTGGGTCTTGATTTCATACAGTAGGCATTTATCTGCCATTTCATTCTGAGAAAATACTGATATTGCCGAGGATTTTATTTTACTTGGATCCACCATTAATGTCCTTGAGAGCAGCAGTCAAGAAATGAAGCAATATAGTCCATTGGATGAATCTGTTGCAAAAGGCATCTTTAAAGTATTAAAAGTAAGTCACTTTTTGCTAAAAAAAACGTGCTAAGATGTGCCTGATCCAACCCATGATGCTTTCTTTTGCTTGACAGTGATCCTTTCAGAGCCAGTGGTGGGAGTGGTGACACTGGGAGGGTGGAGGCAAGATGGGGTAGAAAGGGGAATTGATTATAAGGATCTATATATAACCTCTTCCCTGGGGTATGGACAATGGAGAAGTGAGGAGACATCAGCCAGTGTAATATATGACAAAGTAATAATAGCGTATAAATTATCAAGGGTTCATGAGAGAAGGGGAGCGGGGAGGAGGTGGAAAACTGAGGTGTCGATACCAAGGCTTAAATAGCAAATGTTTTGAGAATGATGAGGTAACAGATGTAAAAATGTGCTTGCCGTACAATGGCCGTATGTATGAATTGTGATAGGAATTGTATGAGCCCCCTATAAAATGATTTTTAAAAAAAATCTTGGAAATGAATAAAATATGGAAGAATAACTGATATGTTTGAATTATGGCCTCGATGATGAATATTAGATAAGTTCTGGTCTGCCAGCAGAGTGAACCAATCCATCGTGAGAGAAGTGCACCCAGTACACTCCTTATAATCAAGAATGGCAGGACTTTGACTCACGGGTGCTTTGGACAGCTTATCAGAGGGACCAGTCCTTGGAGAAATGCATCATGTTTAGTAAATAGGAAGGTGAGTGAAAAAGAGGAAGGCCTTGAATGAGATCTCCATGTTCTTTCTTTCGCTCCCATTTGAGCAACTTTCTTTTCCCCATTACATCTTACTCCACAGCCTAGCTGTATCTGTAGCCTTAAGTTTGATGTATTCCTTATGAGGCCAGAAAAATTGCTCTATTGGGGATCTTCCTTCCTACATATTTTAAGAAATGCGCTTCAAGCAACAAACCAAGTGGTTTTGGGATTGACCTTGGAATTTTTTTTCTTTTAAAGACTATAGTTAAAACAATCATTTTCTGATAGTGCAATCTAGAATAAATTGTTTATATCTTCTTAGACCCAGTTGAATCCTATATGCAATGGGTGCAATTGATAATTTTATGGGCTATGCCCCCACATACACACCAAACTGTTTTTTTCAAAGCCATATATTTAATTTTATTTACAACAAAACAACCTTATTGCCTTCAAAGTACTCTCCATTACACTGAATATATTTGTCAAATCTCCAATTCCATTCTTGGAAACATTTTTCAAACTCATCTGGTAGAGCTGACAGCACCTCTCTCATTTTTGCCTTCACCTTGTGTTAGTGTGAGTAGACTAGAGAAACAAATTCATAGATACAGACATGTGTACAAGAGCATTCGAATACTGAGAAAACATCCCAGCCCAGATCAAGTTCATCCATCTGATATTAGCCCATATGTCTGATACCAATATATAAATTTCTCTTCAGACTCACACAATACATGCAATGATGCTGAATGTAGGAAGATCACAGGTCATTGGGGGGAAAGCCTTGTAGTTCCAGTGGCATTGTAAACATCTCGGCACTGGCAAGGGTCTCCACCTGGCTTCTCCAGGTTGAGGGTTCTGGATGTATCTGGGTAGATCCATGTGGCTTCTCCTTAGGAATGTCTTGCAGGAGTGAACAGAGAAATAGTCCCCAAGGGGATGAGCTGAGAGAGTGTGTCTCCCACGTCCGAGGAGGAAATATAGGATTTCCCAGAGTTCTCAGGAAAAGGCTTTGCCCACACAGAGGCCTCATTGGTTATGACTTGATTGACAGACAGAACTCCACCTAGACTTCTAGTCTGACCTGATGGAATGAACTCCAAATGCACTATGCCCCTAACAATTTCCTGTTTTGGAGGGGGGGGAGGAAGATGGGAGGTGGGATATCTATATCTATATCTATCTCTGTCTTCATCTATCTTGTTCTGTCTGTATTTTGTAATTGTTTAGAGTAGCAAGTTGGATAGTAATTATATATTTTTATCATGGTGACTGAAACTCAGTAATTATTAACACCATCTGTGTTAGACTAGAGAAACAGATTCATAAATACACATAGGGATATAAAGGAAGGATTATATACAAGAGGAATGGGACATGGAGAAAGCATCCCCACCCAGTCCAGTCCAAGGTCATAAGTCTGATATTAGCCCATATGTCCTATATCAGTCTGTAAAGTCTCCTTCTGACTCACAAAGCATGTGCAATGACACCAGAGCAATCATAGGCCAGTGGATACAGAGTCTTGTGTACTTAGCAGCAGTGGACGCATCTCAGCTCTGGCAGGGGTCTCCCCATGGCTCCTCATTTTCAGGGCTCAGGATTCATCAGCAGTAAGCATTAGCAGGGATCTTGATGTGGCTTCTCTGGCCCCAGAAGTTTGGTTCCATCAGGGTAAGCCTGTGTGGCTTCTTCTCTTGCTCCTCCAGTTCCTAGGACTCAGACTCTACGTAGCCATCTTGTCTTATCAGTTGAGCATCTCCAAGGAATTGAGTCTATAGTCTCTCACTTCCAATGGGAAATACTGTGAAACTTCCAGAATTCTCAGAGAAAGCCAGGCCCACACAGAGGTCTCATTGTCTGACTCCAGATTGTCAGGCTAGAATCCATGCCTACAATCCCAATCATGAAATTGACACATGAGTACATGACTGCCACATCATCTTAATAAAATTTTCCTCTTATTTAGGATGCATAATTGAGAGGCACATGCAAGCAACCGTCAAAGAAAACAGAATAATAACCTTATTCACTAAGGAAGTAGTTTATTGCCGTTATGTCCACGGTAGGAAGAAGTAGTTGATGAACATTTAGACCTGGGTATCTGTCTACTTCCACTGGAACAGAGAAAAATCACTCCAAGAAATCTATTTTCCTTCTCATGATTGAAGTAGAAGACTAGTAATTCTTCACTGAGCATAGATTGTGAAATAAAAGTATTACTTTTATTTCTTTTTGGGTCTCATAAGGCCTTTTGCCCCACTTATTGGAAGCTAACAGAGTAGGATCCAAGCTTATCATTTAGCAAGGGGTCGACAAGACTGTAAAAGGAATCTTTCTGACATGTATTTGAGAACTCAGGGAAGCCCACATTTCCATCAGCTGCTCTTAGGTTCACCCATCATGGTTTCAGGAATAGTAAAATAAGGAAAAAATAGCAGACACCAAAGCCAATCGTCCAGTCAGAGGTGTTGTTTTCTCAATCAGTCCTACTCTTTATGAAAGTTGGACTGTTTTTGAAGTAGCACAATGTCCTAGCCCTGCTATTGAAAGACAACGCAATAGAAATTCTGAAGTGAACACGGCCAAGAAAAACTTCAAGAATACTTATCAGAGGCAGTTACATTTTACCCTTGAGGTCTTTAGCTTTGATGAAACTTATATTACACTTTTCAGAATTGTTGTGGGGTATTTATTTTAATAGGCAGAAAGCCTTTCATAAATATAATTATTTGTTCTCTATCGGGGTGAGCAGTAGGCTTCATAATTATTTTAATTGAATACTGCCACTCCCTTTGTACTTCTTTACTTGTATTAATGAAGATTTAGATAATTAAGTTTGGAAGAACATAGCATGTTTCCTTGTCTGCATATTGAATTTTATTGACATTCTTTTCCCAAAGGCATTTGCAAATGGATTGAGGATAGTACTGGGATATTGAAATCCTGAGGTCTCCAAAGAGAATGTCTGTGATATCTTAGAGGATAAAGCATGAATTAAACTATTTATTTTCATTAAAATTTTTCTTTCTCTGCAGATTATATAATTACATGATTATATGGATATTTGTGTATTTATGCATTGGCAATACATAAATATATAGTTCTGTATTAGAATGAAAAACACTTCTGTTGTAGTTAGAATCCTGGGCCTGGTATTCTTTGATATGTTCTGATGAACCACATATCCAGTATGCTCTATAATTCCTGGAAAGCCTTTGTTATAATATTAGATTAATACTTTTACAACACAGAGGATTTAAAGTATGGTTAACTCAAGTGAAAAACATGTGTTAGACAGGCTTCTCTAGAGAAACAAAACCAGGACACTAATAATTCTCTCTCTATAATTATATAGATAGAAATATGTCTAACCTAAGAAATCAACAATGAACTATCTATAAAGCAGTATGAATGGCTCAGTGCAGCTCACTTGCATGAGACAGCTAGTACACTGGCAGTCCTTTGAGTCTTGAGGGCCACTGAGTAGTCCTCTGTAGAGCAATTCAGGCTATCCGTCCACAGGCAGCAAACAGCAATGTAGGTCACCCACAGTCAGAGTCCACATATGACAGAGTCCGCTAGTACCCAGGTCAAGAGATGTATATTCTAGTAGCATGGTGAAGCAGGGCTTGCAGGAACCTCAACTCACAGCGACACATCCATGGGTTAGGTGTGCTACAGGTAGTGTAGCTTGGAAATGGAGCCACAGGACAAACAAGGTCGCAGTTGGTCTGATGATCCAAGAGCAAGAGAGAAAGGGCAGGGTTCACTGAGCCATTTATATCTGCGCCCTTCAGTTGATCTCCCATGTGTTCCTTGGCCACGTTGTCACAACAAACTGACCTATCTTCTTTGGCCATGTTGGCATACCAAAGGTACATATATATACACACATGATTATATATGATTCAACTCCCAGAAATTAAAGTTGCATGTTAATAAACAATAGCAAAAACATAACTCCAAGGACAATGGTGAGCGCAGCACAGGACCGGGCAGTGTTTTGTCCTGCTTTCCATCGGGTTGGTATGAGTGATCCCCAGCCTTACAGCTCTTAACAGCATCTAGATAGGTCACAATCAGCATCATTTACTTGAATAGTCAATAATTCACTTGGAAAATGATTGCAATAGCTCTGTAAGCTGCCTGGATTTCCCGTTTTCTTAGTCCTTAATGTTTCATACCTGCAAAGATTATTCTCTTTTCAAATTGTACCAAATATAGTTGGGAAGGTTTGTGAGTTGCCATTGAGTCAACATCCAAATCATGGTGATCCTGTGAACAGAACAAGATGCTATCTGGTCCTGTGTTGTGCCCAAGATCAAGAGAGGCTAGCCCATTGGACCCCATGGGGTTTCTAGTTACTGATTTTTTTCCCAAAGGAAATCATTAGGCCCTCCCTTACCAGTCATCTTAGAAAACCATGTCATTTTAAAAAAACATATAGTTGATGAAGGGCTTCAAAAATTTAGAACCATTCCATTTCCCTTAATTTTATATTCCACAAACTTTTTGAAATACCTTCTTCTGTGATGTCATATCTGTTCAGCCATATTAAAGTATGAAGTAACCACTTTTGCAATGTCCTTTGGGGGTGAAGACCTCTCCTTAGTAATCTTGTAAAATACTACTGTGAAAGCAGAATTCTCAAATTGTTAAAAAGTAGAAGGCTTACCAAATAAAATCCGGAAAAAAGCTCTGCTAAGTGGAGCTTTCATCATATGCATTTTTCCCGCTAGGAGAGCATCTAGCGACTTGCCGAGTTAGCGCCCCCACTGGCAGCAGCTGGGAAGGTTCACTCTGGCCACAGAGATTTTTTTTTTTTCCTAAAAGGAGTTTTGCTCAACCTCTTGTGTGTGTGTGTGTGTGTGTGTGTGTGTGTGTGTGTGTGATGGCTGATTTCAGAATATAGCATGTCACTGTGAAATTTTGTTTCCTGCTCAGGAAAAATGGCATAGAAACTGCTGTGAGGTTGAACGCTTCGAAGGACAGCGCTTTGGGAAAAGCTCAAGTCTATGAGTGGTTTTCTTTCAAAGAGGTGAAATGTCAGTTGATGGCAAACCTCATTTTGGACGTCCCCCAACTTCCTAAAAGGGTGACTCCTAGTGCATTTGGTGCTCATTCCACTAGGTCAGACTGTTAATCCAGCTTTTTATTTAGAGGTTCCGAAAATATTGTGTAAGAGTGTGCAATAAAAAGGTCTGATTTGTGGCAGACGAGTGGGATTGGTTTTGCTACCACAACAGTGCACTTGCTCCTGCAGCCACCTCAGTGCGCCACCTCAGTGCGCCACCTCAGTGTGCCACCTCAGTGGCTTTTGGGGCAAAAGCCAACCTGCTCTCTTCCACACACGCATACCTGACGCACCCGCGCTCCTTTGTGTGGCTTCTGTTTGTTTTTTCAAATGCAGAGAGACATGAAAGGACAGCAGTTTGATGTCATAGGCGAGATGAAGAAATAAATGAGGGACATGCTATTAGCAACCTAAACAGATGAGATTCAGAAATGTCCCCCAAAATGGAATGGCCAACTGGACAATTAAGTGTAATGGAAAGCATTTTGAAGGTGATGAGGTTGCTTTGTAAAGAAATGAAATACAGAGTTTTGAAAAAAATTCTCTTTGGGGGTGGCTACCTCCTTGCTGTCCTACTCTCGTTTAGATCATTATGTGATTACCTGCAGGAGAACAGTCTCTCTATGTCTGAATTCACATTTTCTCAATTCTGGTTTGCTTGGTCAACTTCATTGATGTCAAGGTAGCAGAAGCTGTTAATTTAAAATTTTTAGCTTCTTGTTTTATTACCAACAGAATTAAAGCCAGATGATTTTAAGACTTGATTTTAATATCTATGGTCATGATACTTAAAATCTCCAGGATTATACAGATATAGCTCATTTTATTGTACTTTACTTTATGATTCTTTGCAGACAGTAATTTTTTTCCTAAACATTAAAGTTTTATGGCAATCCTGCATAAAGCAGAGAGATACAGTCTCAGAGACCCACAGGGGCAGTTCTGCATTGTCCTACAGCATAGTGATGGGTCTAAGCTGACAGGGCCATGAGTCTGCCTTCTTTCCAACAGCAGGCATTCACTGTGGGTCTCTGGGTCACAGTTTGTTAAGTCACACAATATTTTTTTTCATCACGTCTTCATAATAGATCAAAGCATATGTAGATATAACTTTTATATGTATTGGTAAACCAAAAAATGCACGTGACCCACTTTATTGCTATATTAACTTTGTTGTGGAGGCCTGAAAATGAATGCTCAATGTCTTCATGGTATACTTGTATTTTTATTACTTCAGGTTGTATTGTATTGACCCACCAACTGCTTTATTTTGCAAAAACAAGCCAAGACACAATCAGGTTGTCTCAAGTAGATTTTCTCATATCTCTAACTGTGGTGGTGTAGTTAGCAGTTTAACACCACCAGACAAATATGAGATTTTTTACTACCATAAAGAATTCTAGTTTGAGAAACTCACAGGAGCATTTCTTCTCTGTCCTGTAGGGCCTTAGGTGGTCCTTATGTGTTGGAGCCAACTTAATGGCAGTGAGTTTGGTTTTTATCTGTGACTGTGGGGACTGAGTCCTGCATCGTGATATCCCAGAGGCTTGGCCCCCAGTAATATTCTACTCTTTATGCAGCAGTCCATAAGTTGGAGTAGGCACACTTCTTTTTCCTGAGTATATTCTGTAAGTGTCATTCTCATTTGAAGTGTCTTTATCTTTTAAAAGTATAAATTTTCATATGTAGTGTAGTGAAACTTTTAGAATCGTGTATAATCTCTCTGGCATAGACAATATTACACAGTATAATTTATTTATGATTTGTTGAATAAAAGGATAGGTTTGCAGTTTATTTTTGAATTTTTTGAACTTAAATAAACAACTATATGAAATTTTTCATAAAATTTGCTTTTTATTTTAGTAGTTATATAAACAGGTGCAACTACACACATTCTATTCTTTACTATTTATCTACAAATGGGGATTAAAAAATTAACAGGGAGTTTTAACCTGATAAAACCATCAAAAATTTTTTATCTCAATTATTAGAGATACAAAAACTTCACTTTCTTCTTGTGATTTTGGTAGCAGAAAATTAAGGCTTTTTCACTAAATTATTCTCCTTAATTTATGGGGAGCAGTGAGATAAGACACAAACTCATTATTAGTTATACTACCTTCCCTGGTACATTGAGGGGCAGAGGTATATATATATGATTCCTTCTTATGTCATTCAAAAATGAATACATTTTTTTACAAATGAATTGAAAAATAGATAAATTCTGGCTTTCATTATTTAAAAATGCAGAGCACAGAAGTTTTGAAAATTCTCTCCTTGAAGCATTGAGAAAACTGGTAAAAACAGTCAGAATCACTGTTTTCACACTTTGGAAATGATGCCAACCCTTGTAGCAATCTCAGTAAGAACAGTAAGCTTTGGAGTCTGAAAATCCAGTCTGAAAATCCAACACTTTGCAATCCAGCAAAATCCAACAATCTGGCAGTCATTGAAAGAGGAAAAAGGGGTTGGACTTTAGTCTGAGTTTCCTTCACAGAGAATTATTACTTGACCTGGCTGGTTGGTTCCCTGAAGACTACACATAGAAGCCTATCTTTGTTTGAGCTTTTAAGAGTTTACACAATGCAAAACAAACAAACAAAACTTGACTATTGGAGCAGGTGAGAAAATTTTGGGGTGATTGATTTATATTCTGAAGTGGTGGCTAACAGAGTCAATAAGAGGAAAATTAAAAGGCTTAGCCAGAATAGCTGGGAAATAATATGTTCACTGAGTTTTGGAAAGACGCAGACATAGACTTGGGAATTGAGTGGGGTACACTTACACATGCCCAGGGCTGTGGGTGTGTTCAGGAAAGACCGAGGAGTGTCTAGGCTCTAACCTCTGGCTGACCTTGAAGTTCTGCACAAGTGTGGGTTAAAGTAAGATTGCCTGCTTCCTGTCTGAGTGTTGAAGATGTGACCTGTATTGGATTCCAAAACTTTCATAACAAAATACCATAAAGTTAGTCACTTTAAAGAACAAAAAGTTATTGCCTCACAGTTCTGGAGGCTAGATGTCCAAATCAGGGTAGTCAGTGTATTGATTCCTTCTGGGGCCTCAGAGAAAGTAGCTGCCCCATGCCTTTCTCTGGCTTCTAGTGAGTCTCAGTAATTCTTTGATTTAGTTGGCTTGTCACTGTATCTTCCTCCATAATAATGTAACTGTATGTCCTCTGTGTAATATCTTCTCTTTCAAAAGAACAAAAGTCATGCAGGAGGAGGACTCATTTTACTTCAGTATGACGACATGTTACCCTGACTTATAATATTTTTAAAGTTCAATTTCCAAACAGATCCACAGAAAGATAAGCGCATCTCTTTGGGGACCCTAGTTAAATCCATAAAATGATTCAATGTACACATGAAGCCCTTCCACAAAAGCTGGAAGACATATTTGTTGCATATGTTTAAAAAAATCTCTGGCCAATTATTAGTTCATCACCAAACTGAGATTGTGAAATGTACCTGAGAATATATTTAGTAAAATCACATATATTTGGAATCCTAAATAGTAATAAATTTGCAATGCACTGTTTGCTGAGCAAATGAAAAACAAACATCTAAAGTCACCCATCCCTTTGAGAATGGGGGCTAGATAAGAAGGCTCTTTCTCCTCATTCTTATTCAATACAATCCTGGTTATGTTAGCCAGAAGAATAAAGCAAGAAATGTAAAATGAAAGGCTCTTAAATTGGGAAAGAAGCTATTTCTATTTGCAGATATGAGTTTGTATATATGAAATCTCCAAGGTTCAAAAAGACCATGGCTAAAAGACCATTGCTAATAGAAGGATTTAACAAGGATACAAGATCAACATACAAAACTCAATGAGGTCCCTCTGCACTAGCAAAGAGAACATTAAAAAAGGAAAACAACACCATACACAATTGTTCTTCAAAAGATAAAATACTTAAAAATAAGCCCAACAAGAACATAAAAGACCCATGGAAAGAAACCTGTAGAACACTATTAGAATAAACCAAAAGAGACATAAACTTAAAATTAAAAACTAAAAATACAGTGTTCATGTATCATAAAAACTTACTGCCATCAAGTCAGTTCTAACTCACAAAGACTATATAAAAGGATAGAACTATCCCCGTGGTTTCTGACACTGTAACTTTTTACTGGAGTAGATAGCTATGTTATTCTCTGGAGGAGTAGTTGGTGGTTTTAAACTGTTGACCTTGCAGCTAGCAGTCCAATGTCTAACCACACAAATATTTATGTTCCTCAAAATGTTTCCATAATCCATGTGGGGACCCCGCAAAGAGATTTTGAGCTTCCATTGTCATCCATTGCCTTCTGTAAACTGGTTTTAGCAATTCAAGCTCTGATACAATTCCCTCCTTTGGATTTGAATTTTATTATTTACAATTGCTGGATCATAGAAGCTAGTGTGTTTCATTCACATGGACTTTTTTGATGCCTCACTTAGATGACTGCTTGTTTGAAGACCATAGTTAAGGAGTATGATTAGCCTTGCTATCAGACAGCATTGTAGAATCAATTATGTCAGCTGTAGTTAGGTTAAAATGGAAATCTGATCATTTCAATCTCTTTTTTGACACACTTTAAATATTTCTCAGTTTTTAATATTTTCTCCTTCCTTTTGGTTGATGTTTTTCTGTTTTGTCTAGTCATCATTGGTGGAGTTTTCCAAAACTATGTTAAAATTATGTCTCTAAAGAGTCTGAATAGAATCCATCAACTGGAGAAAAGATTGTTTACAACATATCTAATATGGTCTAATCTAAATAAAAAAAAAACTTCAACACTTCCACAACAAAAAGACAAGAAATCCAATTTAAAAATCAACAAAAAGTATGACAAACAAAAAATGGACATATATAAAAAAGACATTCAAGCAGCTAGAAGACCTGAAGAATTACAGCAACTCCTTAGCTAGTGGCCAAATTAAAAAAAATCATCATTATAATTGAGATGTCATTTCAACCCAACAATAATGGCAGTAATCAGAAAAACAGAAATTAGTAAAAGTTGGTGAATTTGTGGGGAGATTAGTATTCTTATATACTGTTAGTTGGAATGTCAAATGCAACAAGCACAATAGAGAGTGGCATGGTGCTTCCTTGAAGAAGTAGGAAAGAAAGAGATTTATAGCAAGAAATGGCTCGTGCAGTTTGTAGAAGTGGAGAAGTCCAGTCCAGTTGAAGTCTGTGGGTGAGGTATAAACTGAAGTTTCTACTGATTCCTGTAACTTCAGGGACCGATGGAAAGGAAACAAGAAGATGAAGCAAAAATATTACAGGCTGGTAAATGCTGATTTGAATGAATTTGAGATCCCAAATTGGCAGTCTCTGATGGCTTTTGAGAACAGCAGGTTACGTCGTAGGAGGTCAATAAACTAGATGCAGGGTCCAAATCCAGCAGCAGAAACGAGCTACCTGCCATGTTGCTCAGTCTGTTCTGAACAGCCGACGCCCCACATGAAGCTGCCTTCAATTGTACCAAGGATGTGCACAGAGTAAGTGGTTGGATTTGCAGAGTAACTCTCATCATTGGAGTTAACTATGTTATGCTACATAATATCATAGGAGAACCCTGACTCACCCAAGTTGACAAAAGACTCATACACTCCTAAGTAAATGCATTAAAGAAAATAGAGCCATGAAACAAATAGACATTTGTTCACTGCAGTCTTTTTCAGCACTGCAGGGAAATGGTAGTGACCCTAGTGTTCATTGAAAGGGTCAAAAACTTGCAGTGGGTGAGAAACAACAACAACAACAAACCCAACCCTGTTGCTTACACAATAGAATTAGACAAGATAAAGAATTACAATGAATTAGTAAAACATCTCACAACAAGGATGCGTTTGGAGGACATTATGTTTAATGGAATAAGTCAATCTCAAAAGTGCAAATCTTGAATGAAACCATTATTATGATGCTTTTGTAATTAAGGAAAATCTTATGTATAGGAGGGAAAATGATGGCTACTAAAAATAGGAGGGTGAAAGGAAAAAGTGGGTGATTGCTAACTAGATAGAAAATATGTGTTAAGGGCAGTGAGAAAGCCAACAAAAAACCAATCCTGCCATTGACTCGATCCTTATACACATCAATTCTCTCTCTATATGTAGGGTTTCCAAGACTGAATTTGTAAAGAAGCAGAGAGCCTCATCTTCTTCCCACAGAATGGATAGTGGTTTTGAATCACTGACCCTTCAGTTAGCAGCCCAATGCCTACCTCACAGTGACACTTTAATTCCTTCAAGAACGGTGAAAAGAAAAGAGTGCACATAGGAGGAAGCTCACCACGTGACCAAGGCAAATGGCAGCTGTTTTTAGGATTCTGAAGTTAAGGCTCTTGTGGGTAGGCAGTTTTCATAGTTTTATTTGGAGTAGAATCGATAGTGTAAATATAATTGAAATAATGAGTCATGCTATTGTTTCTACTTGTGGCATGCCATTGATGGGAAATTTAAATTCTCATTTTTTTTCACATAGATTAGCTTCTCATTCTCTAACTTAAAATGTTGATTATAATTTAGCTTCTCAGTCAGTGACTCAAAGCATAGCTATTGATCAATTTTCAAAACATCCTATTTCTGAAACACTTAGCACTAAGCTGTAGTTTGAGCTATAAATTTTGGAATATTGGCCATCGAGAAGCCCTATCATGCAGATGTTAGTGTGGCTTGGTTTAGTGGAGCCTGAGATAGTGCTCATTTTTCAGCAAAGTGAAAGTTCAGCTCAGGAATACAGGACACATTCTGAAAAGATTAATAAAGGAATAGGTGATTCTATTGGGAGGACACCTTGATTATCAAGTTCCAGAAGATGGAATTCTCCAAGTGTTAAATGATCTTCTGGGATGATGTAAGAGTCAAAGCTGATATCATTATAATCTGTATATTCATAGTTTCAGTATCATTGGTGGCCAGTTGTTTTGACTGAGAGGTTATTCATTTCATGCACCACTTAAAAAATATTGCAAGATGAAAAAGGCTATAAGGATTAAAATAAAGACAGGAAGGTTTGAATTTTGAAACTGGAAAATAGTTTCTGAATTACTTTAGTGCCAGATCATAAGGGTGTTTTTAGGACAGAGTTTAGGGGTTTCTCCAATCTTTGTCAGGCCAGTTCATCTGGTATTTTTTGGTGAATTTGGTTTTCTTTCTGACAGTTTACATATCATTTAATTCAAAGCTCAATCCTTCTACCACATCAGAGAGAACTGCACAATCACCCCACATTAATTTTACATCATCTCCCCCCACTTCCCATGTTTAAATCTCATTTAAAATGATTTATGCAATCATAATCCACTCTAGTGCTCCCTCCATCTTTATTCTTTACTCCAAAAATTCCCTTTCCCTAGTTCTACATCTTTTAAATATATTTTCTACATTTTCCTTGTTCTCCATTTTTTTTTGCCCATCAGTCTTTGAATTAATAGCTCTTTTGAGTCTTTGATTTCTCTCACCCTCCTTTGCACTGAATGGAAGAAGATCAATTTTGGATCTTTGATGACTGTTCACAAGTTATTAAGAGATGAAAATGTGATAAGAATTAAAATACTGGTAGGAAATGTTGCTCAGATTCTTGCTACTTTTTAAGAATTTCTTGTGCTATTGTGAGTGAGCTTAGTAGTTGACATTAATAAAATAAAGTTTAGCACTAATGAACTGATTAAAACTATCAGTGTCAACTTCCTGAAAGGGAGGTAACTTCCATAATAGAGGAAAGAGTCACCTTGAAGGCCTAATTGAAAGTGATAAGCCATAGGGATATAAAGCATTTTGATGTTTACTTCCACTTTGACAATGTTGGGTAATTACTAATTTATCTGAACACACTTGAAATGGTTATTTGGGTAGCTTTAAATTTACGTAAGGGCATTCAATTCCTTCCTTTATTGCCTAAGTTGCCATATAGGTAGGCTCTTCAGATGTGTGATATGGTGGAGGGCAGCACATAGTAAATTCGATTTTACTAACAGTTAACACTGCTATGGAGACTCTACATTTAGAAGTAAGTGTTATTCAGATTATAAAGATTATAATTACTGCTGTATGGAGGTAAAGGCTTCTATGGTTGAGTATTTCATGTAGGATAAGTCTCTAGGTAGTTGACGTGACAGTGTGGCATACCTGATAAAGCAAACTATGTCAACCAACATAATAGCATAGTGTATTATAGCTCTGGAAGAACTTTAGAGAGTATCCTGTGAAAAGAGGGAATCAATGGACAAAAAAACCCTATAAGAGTAAGAACAGCAGCTATTGATAAGATATAATAGAAATAAGTTATGATATAATAGGAATCGTGAAGTATGATAGCTAAGATAATACATGCCAAGCCACTAACCTTAAACAGAAAAGTAAAGCACAAGTCTCAAAGATTAGCAAGGGATCATTTAATATGATGCCCATGTAATGGAGCTAATCAGTGGAATACTTTTACTCCTGTTGCAATAGCATTAGTTATTACAGCAAATATAATGTAGTCCGAGTATCAGCATCAAGTCAATGGATGATAAAGCTGTAAAAGCTGTGTTAGTAAGTCCTCCTGTAATCTCAATTTAGGGGTATTTTCTAGTTAATTTTATTTCAAAACTGCCTAGAGGCAACATAGAAATGTAGCAAACCTGGATGACATCTTTGCAAAGATGGCATTTAAGAACAGCAGGGTGCCCACAGTTCTGTTGTTTATGTAACATTTATTGTAGTTAAGAACAATTGCTTCATTTATGTCTTCTTTTATCTGAATTTTCCATTAAGATGTTACTTATATGAGTGAAGAAATCATGTCTATCCTTCCAATCTGTGGAACCAAAAATAATTTTGACTAAACAAGTGAAATATAGATAAGATGAAAACCCTCTATGATTGTTACATTTTTTCATTGATAATTTGAAATAACGAAACTCCATTTTGGAGTGATGATACCACAAACATGTCCTGTAAAGTAGTTACAAATATAAAACAATGTGTATGAAAGAGTTTATTATAAGCCCCAGAGTATAACCTGCATTCTGAATGAAACTAAGGGAAAGGTTTCTAAGACATGGTTCCATCACTTGTGTCAAATTATTTTCCTGGTTTGGGTGGCTTCCTCTTTCATCATGCTATTACTGAATGTGGAAGACTACAATTTGTGGCTGCCACTGTAGACCTGTTCTCTCAGATTCTGGACTATTTTGGCTCGACTCTTCTGCACAATAGCCACCAGTTCAGGATCTCTTTTCAATAAGGCACTGTGAGTAAGTGTTTGATTCAATGATTTGATGCATTTTATGAAAAAATATTGGTAATTGTTTCACATTTCAGAATTTTCCAGAATTCTTTTTATCTTTTCTTTAATTCCTTTTTATCTTAAAGTAGTCTATGAGTAACTTTTTGTTGATATTTTAGTCCTACCAATTTAAGCCAGTTATTTTGTAATTGTGGGTAAAGGTGGCATAATTGTGAGGATGATCAAAACCGTGCCACTAAGAATTGTTTTCCTTTTTATTTCCTAGCTTCAAAATGAAAAATTAGTTTTAAGATGCTCTTCTATTTTTACAGGCACAAAGAATTTCTTGGTATGACAACAGACATCTTTTATGATTCAATCAATCAAACTTTGGATTATGGTTTTCTTGAGTTAGCAATAAAACTGTCACAGTATGGAAGAAGTTTGATGAGACCAAGACAAATTACAAAAAGCTTCAAATGTTTTATGAAAAATTTAGCTCCCTTTTAGTTCTTGGTCTTCCCTGAATTTTTTGAAGCCCCCTTTTTAGTTGAGCTGATTGTATAACATGGAATAAGCTAAATGGCTAGACGCTTCCTTAATGTAATAAAAGTGCTTCAATGTGTGTTAACACCATCGGTGTCACTGGAATAAAATTTATTTTCAAAAATAGAAATATGTTTCCCCCCCAAAAAAACAGAATTAATATCTCCTCAGGTAAATATCTCTTTCTCGACGTAGGAGAGGGCTTCAAAAAGTTATAGAAAAAGTGGAATTGAAAGAAAGGATCAGAACAGATTGTGATTGCATAACTCGTTTTCAAAGATGTCATAACTACAGAGTGTAACGTTCTAAAATTGATGTGGTAATGATTGTGCAATTCTCCTGAATTTTATGATTGATATGATTGAATTGTTGAACTTCTGAATTACATGATATGTAAAATGTGTTGCAGTAAACTGTTGGGGAAAAAAAGAAAAACTGAAATGTCTTTCACAAACTCTTTTAACCTGCTGTACTCATAGGGGTTAGCTTAGTTTATTTGTTGTTGCTGCTATTGAATGCCATTGGGTTGAATCCAAATGGTCGGAGAGAGGTACCCTCTTCAGAAGTTTTTCTTCACTGTGATCTTTAACAGTGCAGACAGCCAGACTTTTCACCTCTAGAGTGTCTAGATGGATTTGATCTGACAACCTCTTCACTACCAGTGGGGTTTCTTTATGACTTTAAGACCTAGATAGTGACAAAGAACCTGGGATATGTAGGTGTTACTAATCTTAATTGTTGTGGAGCATTTTAGAAACATGTAGATGACTTTCTCTGATATTTTATCTAGTCATCTCTTTCCTACTCAGTCTGTGGGAGAGTTATTCTGTGCTGGGGGAAAAAACAATAACAACCAACACACACACGTGCACACCCACACACACAACACCTGAAAAGGCCACAAAAGTAGTTGGTTCCTGTTAGGAAGGAGGGCTAAATGGCTCATTAATGTTACTCCAGAGTTGGTATAGGACAGTATTCTGTTATTATTTCTATCACACATGTTTAATCCTGGAAGATGAAATTCAAGTCCACTACCATTTCACCCTGAAACGCCACATTTTTGGCACTTAAACATTAATTTACAAAGTACTTAATAAAAATGATTATAGCATCCTCAAGAATGATCTAATGTTTTTTGTAGCATCCTCAGAATGATTTAATGTTTATTGCCAAAATGTTGCCAAAAGTGAGAGTACCTTGTCTGTCCCATTCTTTCTCAAAAGGAGACATTTACTTCTACCTAGCTTCTCTCCACAAGGATATTCTTTAAAAAAAAAAAACAAAGAAAAAACCCACTCACATACCTGCACACACAAATACACACATGTGGTTTTTACAAGGACTTTGGAAATCAAGGATAGCTTCCAACATAACAGGTTGGCCACTTTATGTCCCTTTAAGAAATAAGGTGACATAGCTTAGAGACCATAGAGAAACAGGTGCTTTAATGAAAGATATTATAATCCAGAATCAATCATGATTAATGAACATCTAGATTATTTCTAGTTTTGAGCAATTTCTATAACTTCCATTATCACAAATTCAAAAAATATTTAGAAAGTGCCTATAATATGCTAGATAATATTCTTAGAACTAGAATAATTATAGTGAACAAGACTGACCTAATACTTTTTTTCAGGGTAGCATAAACTAACACATTAAAAGGTATAATCAAATAAAAATAATTATATGACTGTATAATGTTAAGATTAAACTATTCAGCTAACATTTATTACATTCTCTCGGTTATTATATTCATTTATGCATCAATTAGGGAGGGAAAAAAGAGGCGTTCATGCCAAGGGCTCAAATAGAAAGTAAATGTTTAGAAAAAATGATGACAACATGTACAAATATTCTTGATAAAATTGATGTATGGATAAGAGATGTAAGAGCCCCAATAAAATGATCTTATATATATAAATATAAATAATTGATTGTGAAGTGGCTCTGTGATTCCCGAAAGTATGTCATGGGTATTTCAAATATCAACCACAGTCACCAAAAGTGAACGCTTTTGGTCAGTTTCCAGACATAGAAGCACTACAAAGAAGGAGTAGGCTGTCCACAATTGAGGAATTAGCTATTGAAATACCTCTAAATAGTCATGGAACATTGTGTTAGTCTGGATAGACTAGAGAAACAAAATTCATAAACACACATATGTATATAAGGGAGAAACTGATACACAAGAGCAACTGTAAATTAAGAAAATATCCCAACCCAGTCCAGTCCAAGGTCATAAGTCCAATATTAGCCCATAAGTCTGATACCAATCTATAAAGTCCTCTTTAGACTCACAAAACACATGCAATGATGCCAAATGCAGAATGATCACAAGCCACTGGGTAGAAAATCTTTGGATCCAGTGCTGGTGTAAACATCTCAGTGCTGGCAGAAGCCTCCATGGAGATTCTCGATGTCCCGATATCTGGCTCCATCAGGGTAGGTCCATGTGGCTTCTCCTCAGGGGTGTCTCACAGAGAGCTAGTCTTATCAGTCGAGTGTCTCCAAGGGAGTGAGAGTGCCTTCTGCTTCCAAGATGGAAGTACCAGATTTCCCAGAATACTCAGAGGAGGAAACCATACCCCCACAGAGATCTAATTGGCTTTCTCCAGGTTGACAGGTTAGATGCCATCCATTCACTCTTAATCCTCAAATTGACACCAGATTAGGTAACTGCACAAACATTGTCAAATACTGAAAACCTCGTGAAGAGAAGCAAAACATTGATAGTATCAGAATATGAGCCCCTCAGGCAAAAAGACACTCAAAATATGACTGAGGAAGAGCTACTTATTCAAACGAGAGTCAACTATACTGACATGGAAGGAGCAAAGTCTTCAGGATATTTTTTTGCATTACTTAAAAGGAGAATAAACAGCTACATACATCCATTAATAATTGGGACACAGAATGTACAGAGTATGAATTTAGAGAAATTAAAGTTCATCAAAAATAAAACTGATAGCATAACGATGGATATTGTAGGCATTAATGAGCTGAAGTGCACTAATTTGGGTAATTTTGAATTAGACAATCATGTGATTTACTGTGTCATTGTGAGAGATAAATTTAATGTGCCAATCTGGCCAATCAGAATATGTGGAATAAATTAGTTGGCAATTTGATTCGAAGGCAAAGAGATAAGTGGCTTTGCAAGACCTGCTCCCCTCTCTCTTGTTCTCTGGTCATCAGAATGTGCTGGAACACGAATGATTCTGCTAAAACAAGTTCTCTGCCTCAAATTGTGAGCTAAACTACCTTTGAGACAGGCACTTAACTGTGCTTATGTGGAAACAAGCTGAGAAGCCAGAGAATTTGTTTTGTATGAAGAAGAACTTGGCATCAGGTTTGGAGAGAGGCTATTAACAACCTGCTACATTACTTGCTGAAAGGGAAGGGGACATGACGCACTTGCTGATGAAAAGCAAGTTCTGCTAGGTTCAAGACTATTAGGGCTCCTGAAAGAGCAGATAAATATCTCTCTGTTAAATAAAGAAAAGGACATGCTATCAAGAACCAGCCCATTCCCCATTTTCTCTAGAGATATCCCGAGTCCTGTTTACCTAGTAACTCATGCACACTTTTTGACTTCACATAGTGTCTTATAGGAGTCCTGGTGCCATAGTGTTTTCACAGTAGGTTGCTCACCTTAAGATCAGCATTTAGAACCAATCAGCTGCTCCGTGGGAGAAAGAGGCTCGGAAACCAACAGGGGAAGTCCAATCTTTCCTTATAAGGTCATGGTGACTTGGAATTGATTAGATAGCACTGAGATTTTTGATCACATCATTTGGTGAGACTTAAAGAGACATGGACAGAAGAGTCATAATAAGAAATGGCACTTCATCACAGGAGTTATCCTAATTCAATATTCTTTTTTCCTACAAACAGGCCCAATGTTGTAATGATGATTAACAGGCACTCTGGGATGCTAGTGTAGACTTAACAAATGGCACAACCCACTTCTAAAGTCAAAAGTCTGAGAAGTTGAAAGTTTGCACCAAGTTTGCATTGTTCCCTTGATTTATTGAAAAGTGAAAGGAGTTCATCTAGACATATATATTAAAAAAAAGACAAACTCACTGCTAGGCAAATTCGATTCTGACTCAAAGTGACCCTATAGGTCAGGGTAACTGACCCTGTTGATTTCCACGACTATACCTCTTGACGGGAGTGGAAAACCTCCTCTTTCTCCTTTTGAGTGGCTGGACAAGATGACTGGTAATTTTGAGCTGCTGGCTTTGCAGATAGCAGCCCAAACTCTCCAGGGTGGAGAGACGTAGAACTTCTCCAAAAGGATTTAGGTGTCTTTGGACTGCAATCTCTCCACATTTTCCATTTTCTTTGCTTTCTTTGAAAGATAAGTTCAAACATAAGAACCACTGTGAGGAGAGCACTGGACTGGGCAGTAGTTTGTTCTGTTGTACATCAGGCTTGCCATGAGTCAGAAGGCACCTAACGGTGGTAGTTACACAATTTCATGCCAACTTGATAAAAGAATGTAGGTGTGGAGTCTAGCCTGTCAATCAGGTCACAGCCTTATGATCTCTCCTGGTGGGCATGGTCTTTTCATGAAGATTGTGGGAACTTCCTCTTCTAGGATTCTACCATCAGAATAGGTGGACCACTCTCTCTACCTCTTCTCATTCCTGTTGACAAGCTACAGGGAGCCACGTTGATGGTAACCAGAGTCTTGGAGAACTGTCCTCTGTCATTGAATCCATAGGACTTTCCACCCACTGGCCTGTGATCTTCCTGCATTTGTCATCATGGCATGTGCCGCATGAGTCTGAAGAATTCATGGGATAATCTCAGACTTCTGGGCTAGTATCAAACTTATGGACGTGGACTTGATCTGGACTGGGACTGAATTTTTTTGATGTATAATTATTTCTTGATATGAAGATCTTACTTATACACATATTAGTGCATCTGGATTTGTTTCTCTAGTCAACCAGGCTAACACAATAACAATAGCAACATTTGGAGGATCTAATTAATTAAAATACTTTCATTCTTTCTGAAAGAAAGGATACTTCCCATTGACTTTCTGAGCGAGGAAACTAATAATACATAAAATAATGTCATTCATCTGTAATAATCATTCATAGTGGATGAGTGATTTTAGTGATGAGTCACTTAATTATACAGAACACTTAAGGTAATAGGGTGAACCCAACTCTTTTTTATCTATATATCTATTCATACATATGTATGACACACATACACACCCACAAACATATATATAGAGAAAAGCAGTCCTGGTGGCATCATGGCTAGATATTTGACTGTTACCTCACTCAGTGGCTGAACGGATAATGACCCTCTGATCTGCTTCTAGAGATATTTCAGCTTAGAAATATTTATGGAGAAATTCTATTCTGTCTAGTGTGGGAACTGTGAATTTCAGTCCCAATATCACCTACAACCAACATATATGAGGGAGCTTCATAATGTTACCTAAAGTATTACATTAAAAATTTTTATTGTGATGTACATGAAGCTTTACAGAACAATTAATGAGTTTTCTGCATATATTTTGTTTCAGCTCATCATTTTAATCCCATCAATATGCATAGCATTTTCCATTTTCTTTTTTCAGTTGTAAATGCTTTAAAAAGTAATTTTTGTTTAAGAAAACAATTTTAGGGGCTGAGCCCCGGTGGCTGAGCCCCGGTGGTTGTGCGCGGGACTACAGCCCAGTTGGTTGGAGGTTCAAATCCAGCAGCCAGCTGGGCCTATTACTCCCACCATCAGAGGGCAGTGATGCCCCCAAAACAAAACAAACAAATGAAAAAGAAAATCATTTAAAAATGATGCATAGTCGCAGCCTGGAAAATTTAACGTGGCATCTTATAGTATCAATTTTAGGAGGTTCATTTTGTGCACTTAACACAACTGGTAATTGCAAAATCCACTTCACTTGTGTAGGTGATAACTAGACTGTTACCTTGTTGGCCCTATGAATTTGCATACTTCATATCGATGTCTACTCTGCCTTCCCACTTCTGGCAAGATGTTCTGCCTTAGCACTCAGGTGCCATTCTTTTCTTACTTTCCTGTTCATTATGCTTTAATTCTGAGAACCAGATGAGGGTAGACTGCATTACCTTTTAGAAATTGCAAAAATTTACAATAGACAAACCAATTTCTCATGTTGATGGCCAAATGTGGAGATGTTGTTGTCATATCATTTATAATCTTGTCACAGTGCACTTAAACAAAGTTTGATTAGATATCTGTGAAAATTCTCTTCCAGAGTAGTTTCTTTTTTCCCCTAAGATGGGGGTGGTGGGGGATAACTTTACTACAATTAGTATGTACGGTGCTGAATTTCATGCAAATGAGGTGTGTCAGCAGTGTGATAATTTAAATGTATTTAAATTAAAAAACAACAAAGGATGACTGCACAAATTTGGTGCTGCTTAGCCACTGCAGCTTCTAGGGCCCAATTTCTTTTGCTGATTTAAAGAAGACCAAAAATGTTATTTTAAAAAGTTGTGCCTGAAATGAACTCTGTTTTATTATTATTATTATTAATCAGTAGCCATATGGTCTGCTTCCCATGTTGTATAAAATACAGATGCTGGAGCCCTCTTGTAGTTTCTGTTCAACCTATCACAGGCATGAATTGGTCAAATTTCATGACCCTCATCTTGAACTGGCCATATACAGGGTTTCTGGCCAGTGACCTCATAAGGCTTTGTCAAAAGTGACAAAGGTCCTCTCAAGGACTGTGGGAGAGGGTGCTTTATCTTTCTCATTGTCATTTGAGGTTTTGATTTTCTCTGAGTAGAGAGGCTATTTATCTTTGTAAACATTTTTGCTTTCTCCAATTTACTGTTAATGTCCAAAAAATGGAAGTGAATAAAGTTTTACTGATTTTTTAGATGAAAAAACAACAGATTTTTGGCATCTACTTCACTGCGTTAGTCTAGGTATACTAAAGAAACAAATCCAGAGACATATGTGTACAAGAAAAACTTTATATCAAAGACTAATTTATTTCATATTAAGAAAATATTGCACTCCAGTCCAGATCTATATTAACCTATATGTTCAATACCATTCTATACATTCCTTTTCACACTCACACGACACATGCAATGATACCAAATACATGAAGGTCATAAGTCAAAGGGTAGAAAGTCTTGTGGGTTCAGTGGCAGTGGAAGCATCTTGGCACTGGTGTGAGTCTCCATGTGGCTCCCCCAACTCCAGGGCTCTGGCTTCATTAGTGTAGCTCCATGTGGCCTGTGAACATGCATGTCAAGCAGGGAGCATGTACGTCCCACCTCCAGGGAGGAATTGGCGTGTTCCCAAGATCCTCAGGAGAAGACCCACAAAGAAACATCATTGGCTACGACCTGATTCACAGTCTAGACTCCACACTTTCACTCAAGTTGACAATAGATTTTGTAACACATTCACTTATCATCCAATTAATTTCATCCAATCAATTTCAGAACCCTTTCTCCTGGTAATTGTTGTTAGCCCTTCACTTACCGCCATCTTTTCCTGTCATGCCCCTGGTAATTATTAATCCAGTTACTGTCTGTATAGACTTACGCATCTTGGATTAAATATGAAAAAAAATTCTACAAAACACAAAAAAGGAAGCAAACAAACAAACGCACACCAAAAAGCCAATAAGAACAACTAGATAAAGCACAGAAAATCATCCATTGAAAAGAAAGCAGAAAATATTAAAAGCTGAAAACACTTTAAAATGAGGAAGAAAAACCCTCACTCTATGATGAAATAGAAGTGTCCTTGTGAGTTTCTGAGACTATAACTCTCTAGAGGAGTAGAAAGCCCATCTTTCTCTCTTGGAGTAACTGACACTATCTATCTGCTTACCTTGAGGTTAGCAGCCCCATGGGGAACCGCTCGGCCACCCGGGGTCCTTAACATGGAGACAAATGGAGAGCAAATGGTAGTTTATTGTATCTTAACTTAACTACACCTGCATAATTGACTTTTCAAAAGTTTCTGTCTGGTAGCAAGACTATTCATATCTCTGATTTTTCCACAGGGGATTCAGAGGAACCCTGCAAATAGATTTTGGGGTTCCATCATAATGCATAGCCTTCTGACAACAGGATGTTCACAATAACATTCTCTTCCTCAAGGTTGAGTTGATCATAATGAGACAGGTGGAATAAGGCATTCTAAAGTGAAGTTCTGGGGCTCTTCATTTAATGAAGAAACACGATTCAAAATGAAAATATAGAGTAAAACTTTCAATAATCTTCATTGGTATTTGCAGAGTGATGCCTATCAGATGAATAGGATGAATAATAAAATATGGAGGGCACTGCATTTGTACATATATGGTAGTTTCTGACCCCCATTCATGAGTACTATCAAGGCAAGAGATAATAACCAAAGTCCAATGACTGCCAGTTCTAGAAAGCAGTCATCTGCTTCTTCTCATACTAGAGAGTTTCAACCTAAAGTCCCAGGGCTACAGCTGAGTTTGGGGTACAACCCAGGACACTTATTGGGGTTTTCACATCTGGTCATTCTAATGTGGTCTATGAAGGATGCTTTGTGCCTTGAAAGAACAAATTCTAAGACCCAATATTCTATAGTTCACATCTTGGGTCACCAAGGTCTGAATAGAAGCTAGGTAAAAAGTGTCTAATCAAGAACAGACCATGCATGCTGTCTTCTTGTATTCTACATAAGCATTATTAAGCATATTTTTTACAATGTAATATTGTTCCTTCCCACTTTCCTACCAACAGAAATGTAACCACCTTCTTAGAGACATCCTCTGACCAGACACAAGGTACATAAATAGCCTTGCTATCATGCAAAGTACATTGGCAAGTGTACTGCTGCAAATGCAGTTAGGTTAAAATTTAACACCTTATAATTTTTTTGTTTTTTCTCTTAAAATAATTTTATTGGGGACTCATACAACTCTTAGCACAATCCATCCATACATTTATTGTCTGCAAAGCACATTCGTACCTTTGATGTCATCATCATTCTTTAAACATTTTCTTTCTACTTAAGCCCTTGATATTGGCTCCTCTTTTTTCCACTCCCTCCCTACTCCCCCCTCCCTCATGGACCCTTGATAATTGTGCCAGTCATGTGCTTATGTTAATTTTATAATTGAAATGTAAGGGTGGAGTCTAGCCTGTTAATCTGGAGATAGCCATTGAGTAGCCAATGAGGCCTCTGTGTGGGCATGGCTTTCACCTGAGGCTCCAGGGAAATCTCGGGATATTTCCCTCATTAAGATGAGAAGCTATCTTCCCTAGTTGTTGGGAGTTAGTTTCAGAGATGATTAACTACAGGCAACACAGAATGGCGGTGGCTGGGAGGCCGGAGTAGCGGGTGGAGAGACCACACGGCTTTGCCCTGATGAAGACAGACCTCTGAAGCTGGAGTGACATGCTCTCGATGGACTTGAGCCCTGGAAGCGAGGAGTCATGGGGACACCCCTGCCAGGGCCAGAATTCTGCACCCACTGACCTGTGACTTCCTGAATTGGAAGCAGACTTTGTAGACTGACTTCGGGCATATGGCTTATTATTGGACTTATGACTTTGCACTGGACTGGATTGGGATGCCTTCTTAAGGTCACATTTCTTTTGTATATAAACCCTTTCCTTATACCTATATGTGTGTCTATGAAATTTGTTCCTCTAGTCTACCTGGACTAACTCAATAATTTATAAATTATTATTATTTTAACACCTTATAATTTGATCCTCCCTTGACCTATTATTAATTTGTTCTAGATTTTAATACTGTCAACTTTCTTTTCAATTGAGGTTTTCTCTGTTTTTTTATTATGAGGAGTTTTGCTTTCATTTCTGCTATTTCTGGATGTTTTTCTACATATGAATTCAGGCTAAAACAAAAAACAAATAAAAAGAAATCTAGGATAGGCAGATAGAATTAAGGGTTCCTTTGGGCAAATGGGGAGCTAATAACACTGAATACAAGAAAGAAGAAAATGTTCTAAAACTTACTGTTGTAATAATTACATAACTCTTTCTGATATGCATGAACTATTGAATTTTATGATATCTGCGTTATATGCCAAAAAATTTTAAATATGAGAAGCAAAAATTGCAAACACTGATTAATATTTGGACCTTGGAATGTACAAGGAATGATCTACGAAAACTGAAATCATTAAAAATGAATGGAATCGGTTGAGCCCTGGTGGTGTAGTGGTTGTGCATGGGCCTGCGGCCCACTGGGTTGGAGGTTCAAATCCAGCTGCAAGACTGGACCTCCTACTCCCACCACCAGAGAACAGTGAGGCCCAAAAAACAAAACAACAACAACAACAAAAAATGAATGGAATGAATAAAGTTTGGTATAATAGGCATTAGTAAGCTCAAATGGACAGGTATTAGTCATTTTGAATCAGGAAACTATATGGTACTGTGCCAGGAATGGCACCATTAAGAAATGCTTTGCATTCATCATAAAAAAAGTCAAGATCTGTCTTGAAGTACAAAGCTTACTGGGATAGGATAATGTATATCTGCATGCAATAAAATTCAGGCCATGCGACTATTATTCAAGTTTCGGTGCCAACCATTAAAACGAATGATGAAAAATTGAACAGTTCTACCTACTTTTCAGCCTGAAACTGGCCAAACATAAAATGAAGATGAACTGGTAATTGTGGTATTTACGTAATTTCATGTCAACTTGAAGATATATAAAAGTGTAGGGGTAGAATTTAGCCTATCAATCAGGATCCAGTCAGTCTCACGTGGAAGTGTGACTGGGATATATAACTCTCTGAAGGTCTCTTTCTCTTTCAATCTCATTCTCTCTGCCTTCACCTTCATGTCTGCTGGCTACCAGAGCTGCTGCTGGAATCCTGCTGATCTTGGATCCATCAGACTTTGCACCCAGTGGCCTGTGATCTTTCTGCATTCTGCATCAGTGTTTGCAGGTCTAAAGAAAGACTTATTGACTTGACTTGAACTGGGCTGGGATGTTTTCTTGACATATAATTACTTCTTGACAAAGCTCTTTCTTACACATATATGAGTGACACTGAATTTATTTCTCTAGTCAAACCAGACTAACTCAGTAAATATTAGTGACTAAAATGCAAAAGTTGGAAACAAGAAGCAAGAGCATTTGTAAAATATGTTATTGCTGATACAAATAAGCTGGAGATTTCAGAATAGAATTTTGAAAGACCCATGATTTCTTCATCACAAATGTCTTTAGCAACACAAAAAATATACACATACACTGCTGGCTGTATCTCCTCTAAGATAGCTTTGTTTGTTCCTTTGGCAGTTTATTGTGCTATCTTTTTTGTTTTTTGTTTTTTTTTTAGTCTTTTGAGGGGCATTACTGCCCTCTGGTGGGAGTAGGAGACCTAGCCTTGCTCTTGGAAAGCTGCTGCTGGATTTGAATTGCCAAGCCAGTGGGCCTCAGTCCTGCACTCAATCACTACACCAGGGCTCAGCCCAGTTCATTGTACTTTCAATATTCTTTAACAACACCAAAAGTCAAATGCCTCAGTTCTTATGCATTCTTTGTTATTCATTGTCCAGCTTTCATATGCATATGAAGCAGTTGAAGATAACAGACTTGGAGCAGGCACCCAAAGTTATATCTTCCCTCTTGATCACTTAAAGAGGTCTTTTGAAGATTTACTAAACCATTATGTTGCTTGATATCTTGAATGCTATGAATGCTGATTGTGAATCCAAGTAAAATAAACTCCTTCACAATTTCAATCTCATGTTAGTTTATTATGATGTTGCCTAATCCAGTTGTGGATATTTTTATTTTCTTTCATAGAGTTCCAGTCCACGCTGAAGGCTGCAGTCTATAATCTTCATCACCAAGTACCACTTCACATTCAGAAAGCAAGTTATGTTGTACATACTGTAGATTGTTAATGCCAATCATTTATGCCACATTATTTTTTATATAGAGTAGCTTCTCAGATTATTTTTTTAACATATAGATTTAATTAAGTATGGTGAAAAGATACAATACTGATGCACTTCTTTCCTAATTTTAAAACATGGCATATCTCATTCTATACAAATAGCTGACTTTTCATTTTTGTACATATTCCACATACATACAATAACTATTCTGGAATTATCATTCTTCTCAATGTTATTTATAGTTTGATTTGATCTACACAGTCAAACACTTTACATAGTGAATAAAACACAAGCAAATATTTCTTTGTTATTCTCTTTTTAAGCCAAGATCCAGTTGACCTCGGTAATGATATCCCATGTTCCACATAATTTTCTGAATCCAGCTTACATTTTTGAAAAATTGATGAAAAGGAGGTGTGGGGAAATGATATACGGAGAAATCTTTCTGAATGTGCCAAGAAATCAAAGATAATTCTGTCCCATGTGAACGCTCACCAAAGAGTCTACTCTGAAGAGGAAGAGTTTAACAATCAAATGGATAAGATGACACGAACTGTGGAGATTTGTTCTCCTCTTTCCTCTGCCGCTCCTGTCATCGCCCAACGGACTCATGAACAAAGTGGTCATGGTAGCAGGGATGAAGGTTATGCAGGGGTGCTGCAACATAGAATTCCACTCACCAAGGCTGATTTGGCCACTGCCACAGCAGAGTGCCCTATCTGCCAGCAGCAGAGACTGGTGTTAAATTAGGGCCTACTCTTCAGGGAGATCACCAGCAACTTGGTGGCAGACTGATTACATATGACCACTTCCATCATAGAAGGAGCAGCGTTTTTTTCTTACTATAATAGAAACCTGTTCTGGATGCGGATCTTCCTTCCCTACTTGCAATTTGTGGACTTACAGAATTCCTCATCCACGGGCCTGACTTAGCATGGCCTGACTTAGCATAGCACTTAGCATGGCTTCAGCTCAAGCAAGTCACTTCATGACAAATGCAGTGGGGCAAGGTGCCCGTGCCCATCAAATCCACTGGTCGTATCATGTTCCTTATCATCCTGAAGCAGCTGGCTTGATAGAATGATGGAATGGTCTCTCAAAGATACAATTATGCCACCAAATAGATGGCAACAACTTGCAAGACTGGGGCAATGTTTCCAGGAAGCTGTAGATACTCTAAACCAGCAGCTAATATCTGGTACTATGTCTCCTCCAAAAGCCAGAAGTCATGGGTCAAGGAACCAAGGGGCAGAAGCTTGTGTGACACCACATACTATTACTTTTAATGACCCACTTTAAGAATTTTTGTTTCCTGTTTCAGCAACCCCATGTGCTTCAGGCCTGGAGATCCAGGTCCCGAAGGAAGGAACTCTCCCACCTGCAAACACAGCATGGATTCGACTAAACTAGCAGCTGAGAATCCCCCTGGCCACTTTGGATTCTCGTGCCTTTGGATCAACAGGTCAGGAAGGGTGTCACTTTAATGTGTGGTGTTATTGATGCTGATTACTGGGGACAAATTGGATTAGTATTAAATAATGCAGATAAAGAAGAATATATCTTGAATCCAGGAAATCCTATAGGTTGATTCTTAGTGCTATCATGACCTGTGATTAAAGTAAATGCTAACCTATAGCAACCCAATCCTGACAGTATGTCTAATGACCCCTCAGAAATGAAGGACTGGGTCATCCCATCAGGCAAAAAAAAAAAAAAAACACATCCAACTGAGATACTTACTCAGGGCAAAGTTAATACCAAATGAGTAGTAGAAGAACGTGGTTATACCTATTAGTTGTGACTATATGATCAATTGCAATAGCTAGGTTTGTGATTGTCAGATTACTTTTTTCATATGTGCTTATTGAATGAATATATATCCTTTGTTCATGTATGATGTCTCAGATTCAATTGGACACTTTTCATTTCTATGCATGATAGATGTTTAATGTTAAAGTATGTGTGATTTTATGAATGTCTGGAAGTTATACAAGCAAGAGAAGTATGTATAAGTGCCAAGTTGGCAAAGGCTGAATTATTATAGATAGGCTTTTGTGCCAACCTGGCCAATGAACATGTGGGACTACCTGAAGGGTGAAGAAGTAAATGGCTAGATGAGCTTTGCCTCTCTTGTGTCTTGCTCTTTGCTGGTCAGACAAGTGTGTGGTTGCCTTTGCTTATTCTCTGCCTCAATTTGCAAGCTACACTACCTGTGGGACACCTAATGCGTGGACTGTGTCATTGTAGTTTGTGGTTCCTTCAAGACCTGCCTTGGCACTTGAGTTGGGAATTGTCAGTTCCTGTCACCTGGATGACTGTTAGAGACCTGTCTTGCTATTTGCTGCCTGTGACCAGATACCCTGTATTGTTCTCCAGAGGACTGCTGGTGGCCCTTGAGACTTGTACTAGCCAGGGTATTAGCTGTCTCAAGCAAGTGAGCTGCGCTGAGCCATTCATACTGCTCTGTAGATTCATTATATATACATGGAATTAATATTTTATCATCCTTATCATCCTGAAGCAGCTGGCTTGATAGAATAATGGAATGACCTCTCAAAGACACAATTATGGCATCAAATAGGTGGCAACAACTTGCAAGGCTGGGGCAATGTTTCTAGGAAGCTGTACATGTTCTAAACCAGCAGCTAATATATGGTACTATATCTCCTCCAAAAGCCAGAAGTCATGGGTCAAGGAACCAAGGGGCAGAAGCTTGTGTGACACACACACACACACACACACACACACACACACACATAATCATAGGTGCCCTGGTTTAGTTTCTCGAGAGAACTCTGTCTAACATAAAAGAAGAGAAGAATTGATGCATTTGGACTGTGATGCTGATAAAAAATATGGAATAATGATAGAGTGTTAAAATAGTGAACAAATTTGTCTAAGAGCAAATTTAGATCCTTAGAAACATGGTTGACAAGCCTCATGTACTTCAGACATGCTCTAAAGAGGGACTAATTGCTAGTGAAAGTCATAAGATTGGTAAAGTAGACATCAGTGGCATAGAGCAGGAACCTTTATAGACTCTCAGCTGATGGGTTGGTACAGTCTCTGTAACCATAAGGTCAAATAAAACAACAATTTTAGGAGGAAAAGTTGACTAAGCATTGTTATATGAGTTGGAAACAACTTGACACACCTAACAATTTCCATAAAATATGCACAAATCCATCATAAAAGTTAAAATTTAAACATACAAGTACTTACTGATTGTACATGTGATCTTCTTGGTTAAGAGAAAAATAAGCAAATGTAAAGTTGCAGTATTAAATTCTAGCTGCAATAAATTGACAATAGTACACATTGTACCACCATAGACTATATAATTTTGAAGTCATCTTCTGTTGTTATAGCCTAACTGTCATCAATTAATGCTGACTCATAGTAACTTACTGTGAGTTTCTGAGGCTGTAACTGTTTACAGTAGTGCAAATCTCAGTCTTTTCTGCAAGCTATAGTAGTAATCTCAAATATGTGAATATCTGCTTAAAACACCCTGTGACACTAGTAATCTGTATGATCTCCACCCCCTATACCCCAATAAATTGTGTATTTAAGCAAAAGAGTAAGAGTGATCTCTCTTGGTCCTATGTATTTTTAAATGTGTTTATTACAATAACTTAAAACTTTAGGAAAAACAACTTCATGACACTATCATTGTAGATAATCCAGCAGACATGAATACTTTACACTTTCTTTGAATTATATATTTATCTTGTATTGAAAGGAAGCTTTTATGTGGGTCAAGTCGAAAAAACATAATTTATTGTTGGTCCTATTGGTAAAGAACAATGTCGTTAGAGTCAATGGCAGGGTGGGTGTGGGAGGTGCAATAGGAATTGACCAAGACTAATGTAACACAGAGAAAATATTGAAGCCCAAACAGAGGTTGAGTGTGATGGTGGGTCAGGAGGAGGTGTAAAGAAATAGAGGAAAGAACTGGGGAGTAAGAGGCATTTATAGAGGTTTAAATACAGGCATGTACATAGGTGCATATATTTATATCTGATGATGGGCAAATAGATCAATGTGCACATACTTTTAGGGTTAGGACAGCGTATGGGCATTGTACCGCCACTCAAGTACTTCCTCAGTGCACGAACATTTTGTTCTATTAAATTGACATTCCATGCTGTGCACCTCCCCAACATGATCACTGAAAACAAATGTGTGCATAAACAAATGTGATGAATAAAGATGATGGTGTCTGGCTATCAAAAGATATAGCATCTGGGGTCATGAAGGCTTGAAAGTAAACAAGCAACTATTCAGCTCTGAAGCAACAAAGGCCACAGGGAAGAAGCACACCAGTTTGTGGGACCAAGATGTACCAAAGAGATCAACTATCAGGTTTCAAGAACTAATAATCATAACACATTGTGCTCACTTTCTTGATATGATCACTGATGACAAATATGTGCATAAGCAAAAGTGGTGAAGAAAACTGATGGTGCCTGGCTATCAAAATATATAGTGTCTGGGGTCCTAAAGGCTTGAAAGTAAACAAGCGACCATCCAGCTCAGAAGCAATCCCACATGGAAGAAACACACCAGTCTGTGTGACCACGAGGTGTCAAAGGGATCCGGTATCAAGCATCAAAGAACTCAAAATTATTTCATTATAAATGAGGGGGAGTGCAGATTGGGGACACAAAGGCCATCAAAAAGTGAAGCAATATCCTCCTACAGAGGGGTTACAGGGAGGAGATGACCCAGTCAAGATACAGGGTAGTAACAATGAAATGTGCAACTTTCCTCTAGTTCTCAAATGCTTCCTCCCACCCACTATCATGATCCCAATTATACTAGACAGATTCAACTAGACCAGGGGAGGTACACCAGAGTCGGAAACATGAGGAATTTAAGATAGATGATCCCTCGGGATTAGTCGGGGGAGTGGTGATTCTGGGAGGATGGAGAGATGGTGGAGTAGAAAGAGGTGGAACTAATTTCAGGAATCTACATATGACCTCCACTCTGGGGTGTGGACAACACGGGGGTGGGTGGAGGGACACACTGGACAGTGTGTGATATGAAAAGGTAATAACAATTTATAAATTATTAAGGGTTTGTGGGGGCAGAGGAGAGAGGGAGGGGAAATATGGGAAGCTGGAATTAAAAAAAAAAGAACTAGAGGAAAGGGGGGAAAAGGAGCTTATACCAAGGACTCAAGTATAAACCTATTTGGAAATGAATATGGCAACATGTACACAAATATGCTTAATACAAATGATGCATTGAATGCTATAAGGGCTATAAGAGTCCCCAATAAAATCTATATTTTTTGAAAAAAGAAAAGAAATAGAAACCCTAACCTGTAAGCAGACAGGATAACTCTCATGCTTAAGATGGTCCCTGCACTTCCGTCTTTCCACTTTCCTCTCTAATAAAATTGCTTTCTTTAATTAAAAAAAAGAACAATGTCAACCTAACTTGAGTAGACTATTAGTAGTTAAGTTTTGGGGGAAGTCACAAGTTTCCCATAGATTTTCACTGCTAAGGGTTCAACCTCCCTATAGTCAGCATTGTTCAAAAATCAACTGTACTTTGATGCTTAGAAGAAAAGCCTTGGATGAAGCCCAGGCTTGTATGAAGAGGGGTTCCTGAGCTCGTGCGGGTCTGCAAGCTCAAGAGAAGAGAACTAAGAGTGAGAACCGACTTCTGAGGCAGCTGATACTAGTGTCTCTGAGTAGGCGTGAAACAGTTTAGGTTGTAAATGTTGTAAAATAGTCCATAATAAATTTAGTAGTTTCCATTAGCACAAATAGTCTTTGCCTGCCTAAAAATATTTCCCCTCATGCTGCCTCCTTCTCTCTGCATAATTTTTTGTTTTATGTAAATAATAGTGACAACAGAACTAACTTGCAATACACTGGAGACATCTGTTGGGATAAAGATACCGTGCTTACATTTATGAAAACACAGCCCCAATCTTAACAGATTTTGTAATAACAGTATTTACATAACTAAATGCAACAGAGACCTCATTAAATGGTAGGAGCGAGAATGAGTGTTGAAACTCTGTATTTTCCATTTCCCAAAACAGAAATTAATGAGACTCCAGTTACAAGATGATAAGGTATTATTTGCCAATTCTAGCAACTTTTTCACTAAAGAGACAGTTGGGATTTTTTTCACCTGTCCTCTAGAATTTAGTAAGAAGGAGTAAAACAAGACAGAGAAATGATGTAGTACATTCATTTTGCTACAGCTCTTTTTATAATGAAATAATGGGTATAAATAACAGACCCAAAATTCAAGGTTTGGTTACTTCTGTCTCTCTCTTTTCTTCCTTTTTTTCATTAATCAACTACTTTCTTTTCAGAGGCCTTTTTCAACAGGTAAAGTTAATTAATCTCAGTGAATTTAAGACTTCCTCAACAATTTTCCAGAACTGTGGCAAACGTGGTGGAGGGCAGAAGGTCACTCTATGAAGCGACAGTTCATGATTGGTGGTGCTGGAGCATCAGGACCTCGGCACTTCTATCTACAAAGACATCCAGGGATTGAACCACGGTGGCAGAGTGGTTGTGTGTGGGACTGTGGCCCACTGGCTTGGTGGTTCAAATCCAGCAGCAGCTCTCCAAGAGCAAGGGTGAACCTCCCACTCCCACCAGAGGGCAGTGATGCCCACCCCTGAAAAAAAGACACCCAATAAGATGCCTTTATTCTCTGGTACTTATTCATCAAACTATAGACATTTCTGCTCATTTATCTTTTTTCTTGGAGCCTACACCTCCAATTTGGAAGTAAATTTAAAGAAAAATCAAATAATGATAAAATGTATAACCATTATAAGTATTTTGAAGAAAATTTCAAAGTGCTGTGAAAGGTCTATTCTAGTTTAAAAGAGAAAGGAATGCTTGTTTGAGAAGGACTATAGATCTGAGATTGATGGATGAAGACAAACAAAATTTAGATAGATGTAGTGGAGATTAGTCATATGAGGAAAATAGGTTAAGGGCTTTGCGAATTATATGCTCGAAGTTCTGAAAAGGAAGACTATGAAGAAGTAAAAGTTCAGATAGGCTATTAGAGGCAATATTTGAAGCAGATTTTCATGATCATAAAGGCATTATGATTTTTATTCTAATGTGAATATGAGGCTGAATTTTTTAATCAGACTGTGGTTTATATTGAGTATCAACACATGATTACATTTTTTGAAGATTAATCTGACTGAGGCTTGGAGAAGAGATTAAAAGAGATGAATATAGGGATAAATTAAAAAGTATTGCTACAAAATTCTAGAAACTTTTATTAAGCAAAATTCAAAATGTGGAGCTATTATTTCTTGATAATATCCTCCATACAGATTTATACACTTCTAAAGTCAGTGTTTCCATTTCTGAGACCCTTCCCAAAATAATTTGTACTCTTTGATTTACACCCCATCAAAAGAGTATTTTTGGCTTACCCAAGGGACTCAAACTATATTCCTGTTAGTTATTCTTTGAGTTTGGATATGAAAAATAAGTCAGAAAGGACATGATCAGGACTGTAGGGTGGAGTAGGTGAGGTTTCATACTGAACTTCTCACAGGTAGCCCTTTCTATCTTTAAAGAATGAACAGGTAAATTGTCATGATGGGGGGAATTTTTCAGTACAACTTTCCTGATATTTTTTTCACCAATACAGTTTCCTATTGTATTAAAAACTTTCCCCTGATAGGGCACCATAATCATTCTGTGTTATTTGGGAAAAACCTGTGCTCTTAGAAATCTATAAAAACAAAACTAAACTCTGAGGTGGCCTCTATTCTTTGAACAGAACTGGTTCCTGGGTCTCCTTGAAAGACACTATTTTGATGGTACTTTTTTTTCAGAAGACCTATTGAAACTAAAACAAGTGGTTTGCAAGTGTATTAGAAAATTTATCTGCAAGTATCCATTGATGGTGGAGACAACTTTGAGCATGCTTTTTTCCCCATAAGTCTATGCATGTAAATATATGTAATGTTAGTAATAATATACTTAAAATGTTTAACTTCCTTCATGTGAGAAAGCAGAGATAAGTAATAGTCAAAAACAGAATTTTTCCATACGTGTTTTGAATCCCCTATGTATGAGTTATAGTAACATGCACTCGTAGATATCAATCCCATTAGTGTGTCACTTTGTTGTACTGTGGTGGCATGTATGTTGCTCTGATGCTGGGAATTATGTCACTGATGTTTCAAATACCTACAGGAAACAAACAGATTTCATCAGAGCTTCCAGACACAGAAAAGGCAACGAAGAAAGGATAAACTGTCCACTTCAGAGAAACTAGCCACTGGAAACATGATGGTTAGCATCAAAACATTTTCAGATACTTAAAAATTCATGCACAGCAGCAGAACATTGTCAGAGATAGTGTCGGAAGATGAACTATGACTGAGGCAATATTCTTCTCAAAGTAGAGTCAATGTGGAGAGAGGCAAGTCTTCAGGATCTTCATTTACTAATGAGGTATGACTCAAAATGAGACGAAACAGTGAAAATGTCTATCAATAATTTGAACTTGGTGTGCACAAAATATGAATCTAGGAAAATGGAAGTCATTAAATGGAAATGGACTGCATAAGGATCAATATGCTAGGCATCAGTGAGCTGAAATGGACTGGTATTGGCTATTTTGAATGAGAAAATCATATGGCATATAATGCTGAAAATAACAAATTTCAGAGGATTGGTGTCATATTAATTGTCAAATAGCACCCTTCAAGATTTATCTTGAAGTGAAGTGCTGTCTTCTAGGATAATATGTCTGCATAAAAGAAAATCCAATAAATTCAACTATTGTTCAAATCTGTGCACAAAATATTAAAGCTTATCATGCAGAAATTGAAGAATTTTACCCATATCTTCAGCCTAATACTTACCAAACATGTAATCAAGATGCTGCTAACCACAAAGTCCCCATTTCAAAGGGACCAGTGATTCTGAGGAATAGAGATGAGTTTTTTTACTCCCAGAAAGAATTATCGTTTCAGAAACCACTGGAAAGCATTCTACTCTGTCCAATAGAGTCTATAAGAGATGGCATTGTCTTGTTGACAGTGAGTTAGAGATCTGAGAATGCAAAGCTGGGAGTCAAAGAGTAAAGAATGGTAGTTGGAAAATATGACCTTGATGATAGGAGCAAAACTAGATACTGCATGATAGTTTTTCCAAGACTAATGGCGTGTTCATAATAAGTGTCCTTTCCCTAACAACACAAAAAGGAATATACATATGAATTTCTCAAGATGAAATCCATTAAAATTGAATTAATGACATTTATTGGAAGACATGATGGACAAGCTCAACCTCAGCAGATAAATCTAGGTCAGAGGCTGACTATACAATAGGTCCTCAGTTGTATTTAAGTTCCGATGAAAGAAAATGAGAACAAGTCCACAAAAGCCAACATACTACCTTGAGTATGACCCATCTGAATTTCAAAAGCATGTCAAGAACAAATTTTGTGTATTAACCGCTATTAACAGAAAACCCTCTGAGCTAAGGGATGATGTCAAGTATATCAAACAAGAAGAAAGCAAAAGATAATGAAAAAAAAGGCATGAAAAAATCAAAATGGATTCAATGAGAGAATCTGGAACATTCTCTTTTAGAGCAACTAAAGTAAATGAAAGAAACGATAAAGTGAAAATCTGAATAGAAAATTCCACAAAGTAGCTGAAGAAGATAAAGTAAAATATTATAATGAAACATGCAAAGATCGGGAGTTAGAAAATATACTCAACATCTCAAGTGAAAGAACGTAAAAAATCGAGGCATGATTTGCAAATTGAAAGATTGTATAGGTAAAATAATGAATGTTTCAGGAAATATCAAAGAGCATGGGAAGAATAAGGAATCCCTCCACCAAAACAATGAGTAGACACTTAAATATTTAAAGAGGTAACATATAATCAAGAACCATTGGTATTGAAAGACGAAGTTCAAGTTGCAAACACAAGTTTCAGGGAATTTAACTAACAATTAAAATGTTTCAACAAGCTAATAAGTCACTGAAAACACTTACTCATCTATGCTAGGAAATTTGGAGGAGAGGTACTTGGCCAAGCAAGTACAAGTGTTTCATATTTGTATCCATTACAAATTAAGATGACCCAACATGCTCAAATTATAGAACACCATGCTTAATATTACATGTGAGCACAATTTTGCTGATGATTATTCTTTAATGCTCACAGAAGTACATTGACAGGGAGCTGTCAGATATTCATTCGAGCTAGATTCAGAAGAGGGCATGAAACAAGGGACATTATTGCTTCTGTCAGCTGGGTCTTGGCTGAAAGCAGGCACTAAGAGAAATACGGATTATGTTTCATTGTCTGTGAAAGGGACTAGAGACTGTGTGTAGCTTAACAAACTATGGGTATCCTTGAGAAGAGTAAAATTCCAGAGCAGTTCATCATGCTCATTCAGAACCTAAACAAGCATGAAGAGGCAGTTGTGCCATCTGAAAAAGGAAAAACTGAATGATTCAAAATTAAGAAAAGGTATGTGTCAGGGCTTTATCCTTTCACCATACTTATTCCATGTTTATGGTGAACAAATAAGCAGAATTATACGAAGAAGTATTTGACATCAGGATTTGAGGAAGGCTTTATTAGTAGCCTCCTCGATGCTGATGATACAGCCTTGTTTGCTGAAAGTGAGGGGGACTTGAAGCCCTTGCTGAGGAAGAAGCATAAGTTGGATCGACACCGTGCCTGCAACAATGGGCTCACACAGAAGGGAGATAATGCAGTGGGTGTTGGACCTGCAAGTGCTTTGTTCTGTTGTACACAGAGCTACTTTGAGGCAGAACTGGCTCAGCACTACCTGACACCAAACGCAGAAATGAAGATAAATAGTAGCTGTGGATTGGTTAGTGAGGACTGCATGACATGGGTAATATTTGAGTGTTTGCACAGAGTTAGGCAAAATTTTCCCAGTTGATTGCCTTTCTGAGTGACACAGGTGGTAATTTCCACCATTCTATAAAATCAGGCCAAATATCATGTATTTCATTTTGGCTATATTGATTTTGTCGGAACTTTGAAAAATCCAAGCCAATGCTAAGGCAAATATAAGTACGGATCTTGAAATCGTGAGACGGTGTCTCTGGCTTTTAGTGAATGACAACCATTAATTGACTGAAATATTATAAATAATATTGCCTAAAGGCTTCAGTACACGTTTTCCATAATCAAGTGAGTAATGGAGTTGACATATTAATAGTGGGAAACACTTTGTAGCTACATTTGGAAATATGCTATTTTAAAATACTGCTGTACTCTGAGTAATATAAATCTAGACACTTTAGCTTGGTGTGTGAAACTCTTTTCTAATAATTTATTGTGTGAACAAATTAAAAATGATAAGAAAAATAACCTGCTCTGGACTGCTGTGAAGTCAATTCTAACTCGGCCATCCTAATGAGTAAGGCAGAATTTCTCACATACAATCGAGGGCTGAAAACCTTGACACAAGGAAGCTGCCGTATCTTTCCCCATGAAACAGCTCATATGCCTGAACTACTGATATCTCAGTGAAGCACCAAGCATCTAGCCACTGTCACCAGGAGTTTTCATAGTCCACCTAGATGTCCAATGTATTTTTATAATGTCTATTGTTTATGTACAGAGCAGCAGCACTCCACTAAAGTTTATTAATTATGCCAGATTCTCTAGCAATTTTATATAAACTTTTGTGCTTGGTGGGAAGTTTTGCACCCCCAAAAAATTTCTGAAAAAGGAGAAGTGGATACTCTCTGTCCTAGTTATCAAGTAAGAGGTTGTGGCAGTTCCTGTAGTTTTTCGTAGGTAGCCCTTCAAATACTTAAACCAAACTACAAAGAAACCCTTCAGGAAGCTGCTGGAGCACACGTTTTCTTGAGGATCATGAGCAGTGTTCACAGCCAGAGAAAACATTGAACTTATGTAAGATTTTCAGTCACTTAAAATTTTCCATAAAATGTTGTTACTATTTAAAATGTATGTGTATATTGATTTTAATCAATGGAAAAAGGATAAAAATATTTTCATGTAATTGAAAATATATTCATAGCAATATGTACTTTTGATTCTTTCAATAATGCAAAAATTGCAAGTTAGTATTAATTATATTTATTATAAACAATCTCTTGGTTTTGTATGCTTGTAAATTATCTCAATTTTTAATTTTTAAGATATGCATTAAATACACATTTAAATCTAATTAATTATTTAAAAATAGCATGCCTTAATTTCTATTTATGGGAGGTACCCCTGCAAATCCAGAAATTTTACTTCAAGGCTGTGTATTTAAATTTTTATTGTTTTTAACAAAACATCCTTATCACTTTCAAAGTACTCTCCATTACACTGAATATATTTGTCAAATCTGCAATTTCATTCTTGGAAACATTTTCCAAATTCATTTGTTTGGGTGGCTGACAGCACCTCCCTTGTTTTCATTTTCACCTCTCTACATTGTCATATCTTTGTCCTTTCATCTCCCTTTTCAGTCACAGAAACAAAAAGGAGTCAGACAAAGCAAGGTCAAGTGAATAAGGTCGACAGGGCAACAGACGCATGCTGAAATTTGCCAAAAACTGACACACTGAGATGGCTGCATGAGCAGGTGCGTTGTCATGGTGGCAAAACCAGTCTGCCAAAAATCAGACCTTTTAGTGTCACACACCATTATGGAATCTTTTCTGAAACTCTAAATAGAAAGCTTGATGAACAGTCTGGCCTGGTGGAATGAACTCCAAATGCACTATGAGTCGACATTTTCATCTGTTTTGGGAAGCTGATGGATGTCCAGAATTATGTTTGTCATCAATTGGCATTTCTCCTTTTTTGAAATATGAAAATCACTCATACACTTGTGTTTTCTCATAGTGCTGTCTTAAAAGCTGTGTTCAATATCACAACAGTTTTGTAGCATTTTTCCTGAGCAGGAAACAAAATTTCATAACCTCATGCTGTTCTCTTAAATCTGCCATCACAAAAACCAAACAGACACAAAAAACAAGGTTCAAGCAAAATTGGTGTTATGAAAAAATTCACTGTGACCAGAAAGAACTTTCCCAGGTAATACCACTGGCTGCACTGGTGTTCCTTGATGCTCAGATGCTTAGCTATGAAAGCTCCACTCCACCAGGACAATTCTGGTTTTGTACAGGCATCCCCTGGTATAGTCAATATGGAGGAGTAGGGATCAGATTTACTCATCAGGTTAAAAAAATTTTTTTAATTACAAAATATATTAATCTCTGAAAAATGACACAGTAGTCAGAAAGAATTAGGAACTAGGTCACAGTGCAGGGAAAAGGAATCTAGGAAAGTTCATTGACCTTCTTAAATTGCGATAGGGTTGAAAATCAAGGCAAGTCCAGAAGATCCCAGTCCTGGAAATCAGAAAAAGAAAGACGTTTGAAAAATTGCAGAAAGTCTCCCAAAATAATTCAGCTCATCAATGGATGCATTTGGGGAAGAAGTTAGGTCTAGGGTGAATACTACTCAAGTGTATAAAAAGGAAAATAGCTGATTCTCAAACAAAGTGGAAATAATTCTGTTCCCATCTATATAAACTGAAATCCTTAATATTTCTAGGGAAATGGTTAAAGTTCTGAATACTTTACTTCATCCACATTATTATGATAGACGCTGCTTTGCAAAAGCTGTGTTTCCTCAATCATATTTTGAGTTCCTTTTGAACTGAATCTTCTGACAATGCACTGCTACTATTCATGAGGTATTAGGTATCTGATAATGTTGTGATGCTATGCATGAGGTTTTCAGTGGCTAAGTTTTCTGTCTCAATAGTCTGTTCTTAGTCTGGAAACTCTGATTCAATATGTTAATTTTGAGTGACCCTGTGGGCATTTGAAATACCAGAGACAGCTTTCAGCATCACAGCAACACAGACGACACCACGGTATGACAAACTGATAGAAAAGTAGGAGTGGACAACTACAAGGTAAATTTCTGACTAGCAGGTAGGCTGATATTAATGTGGGAGAAGGCAAGACAATATACAATAAAAGAAAGTTTGACAAAAAATGATGGAGGAGTGCAAGAATTAAAGACAACAGAAGTAAATACTTTTGAATATACAATCCTCCAAGAACTTTGAATTATGAATAGATGTTTGGGTTTGGGAAGGAGATTGGGGATACTACATGAAGATTTGTAAGTCTGACAAAGGGTACTTGTATATGCGTATTTAGTTTTCCTACACATATATTCATGACTATGCTAGAGACTACATGGTACAAAGTTATGAAAACTTCTTACACACAACACATCTGGAGGGAACCAGTCACTGAACTTGGGGACTCAGAATCATAGTCCCTGGAGACACCAAGGTCAATTGCATGACAGAGTTCCCAAAGACAATATTCCATGTTCTACTTTGGTGATTGGAATTGGGGTCTTACAACCTCGTGAGACATTCAGATAATAAATAGGAAGGTGATACCTTTAAACCTCATTGTAGTAATGATTATGTAAAAGTCAGACATTCCAGACTGATTAGAAAAGAAGCTCTCACATCTTCTATGCTTCCCAAAAGATACTAATTAAAAAAAAAACAACCTATAGAGATCAAAATTCAATTGACTGAAAAATGTGGACCATACTAATGTGGACCATACGAAGCAAAGGGCGAGTGGCTGAATTGGAATAAGATAAAGTAAGCTCTCGAGCAAAGAACATTACTGGGAATATTTAAAAGAGTAAAGGGGGCCATTCATCAAGAAAGCCTGTCACTATTAAATATAGGAGACAAAAATAAAAACTTCCTATTGGGGGGTGGGGGGGAGCATCATAGTATATAAAAAACAAGGTTCTCTTTTTCTCTCTGAGATAAAACTATAAAAATAAATAGACAAACTTTCATTTATAGAGCAAGTAGACAAAATCAGTTAGGGTATTAGTATATTAAAGACAACAATATGGACAAAATTGCTTAGGTAAAAATACAAAACACTATTCTCAATTACAAAATACACAGTAGTTTCAAATTCATGAGAAAATTTATCAATAAGAACTATAGTTGAACTGTGGAATACATTGAAATAGATTCAGGTTGTATACTGTATGGCCATATTAGCAATAGAATTAAATATTAAATACATACATAAAATAGAATCATTTTAAAACTAATTATCGCACTACACTGCTATCTGATCTATGTAGCTGTTAGATATCATCAAGTCAGTTCGGACTCATAGTGACTGATACTAGCAAATTAGAATTATTCTATAGGATTTTCAAGCCTGTGACCTTTTGCAAACTGATTGCCAGGCTTGTCTCCTGAGGCATGCTTGGAGCAGGGGGCGTTCCCACCCATCTTTCGTGTAGTAGTTGAGCATATAGTTATTTGTACCACCGAGGGACTCCAAATGACACATACGTCAAAGAATAAATCAAGGGCAAATTACAAAGAAATCACAACTGAATAAAAAATATCAGCACAACATAGCTAAAATTGTCAGATTCAACTACATAATTACACAGATAAATAAAGATTAAAATATTCAGCAGTTGAAATATGACTCAAAAATAAATGGGAATGACATACACAACACAATAGCATGGGTATCAAAATAATGAAACAAACCAGACAAAAAATATTAGTTACAGCATAATTCCATTTATATGCAGTTGTAGACGATGCAAACTAATTTATAGTGACAGAAAACATTTTAGTGATTTGCTTGTCCCTAGGTGTGCTTGACAGGAATAGATGGCAGGAAGAAAGCAAAAGAACTTGAGTGGGAATAAATGAAGGATGTCTTCTTTTGCAACTGTCCATCTTTAATAAAAATGGACAAAATAAAATCTAGAATGAAAAGTTTTCATGCCACAAAGCAGTAGATGGAAGACTGGGCTTCCCATTGTGAGGTCCATTTTACCAGCCCATTAACCTTTAACTACATACTTGTTTTACTCTCTCAATTTTATTTTCATTATTTCAGACAAATGATGTCTTCTTTGATTAAGTTGTTTTGTTTTGTGGTTCTGATGTCTCCAGCACCTATGTTATGGGAATCAGAAAAGATAAAGATATCACTTATTATTGACAAGAGAGGAGAGAGTGGCCATGCTTATGGTGGCCATCAGAACACTGAACACGTCCTAAAGATGAACTTATAACTACCCATCCTGCCTACTCCCAAGGCCAGTTTTGTAATTCTGTGAACCAATGACCGCATTCAGACTTTTAGAAAGAAAATTCCCACAGGGCGGTTATAGGAAGAGAAAAGAAGCACCTGTATTGTGCAGCTGTCATTGAAAAATTTAGAACTGCAAACACTTCAGGCAAAAAAAAAAAAACAAAAAAAAACTATGGTGATGGTTTGGAAACTGGCTGATACCAGGATGTCAAGTTGTTCAGTCACAAATTGACCTAAAAAAACTAAACCTTCTTTTCTCTTACACCTCATTCAGAGATATTTTAACTTGTAAATGGGTGTTCTGACCTGAATGATTTGAGTAAAACTTGACTTGTGAATGTGAAGTAGGTTTGGCTTTGTATCGCCCAAGACAACCGCCCTCAAGATTAGCACTCCACATGAACATCATTCTGGCTTGACTTTTGAGCATAAATTTAACTTGAATGAACATACCAGATGTATTCCTTCTAAGAAGACTTTTTTCCTATTAAAATATTGAATATAAAATAAGAAGAAAATTTTGAAAGCTCATGCCACTTGAATTTCTTAGACTCCTTTCCCATTCAGTACACAACCATAAACAGAGCTACAGTAAAGGCCATTAAGTGAGTGAATCTTAACAGAACCTAGACGTGATAAAGAAAAGATGACAGGAAATCTTTCCTCCCAGCTCTGTCAGTAAATCATTAACACACAGGGCAAATATAAGAGGCATGAATGAGAAAATGTAAATGATTACACATCTCTTTGGGGAGAGCTAGAATTTTACTAGTAAGAATGGCATTCTCATCCTTATAGAAAAAACCCACAAAAACCACACAAAAGCTGCATATTGTTAGACACTTAAATTTCTCAAGATCCATTTTCTATAGGTGATCTAAACAAAGGATTTCTTTTGACATTGGGTAGGCCTATTAAGTTTAAAATTAAGCAAAAGTTTTCCTCCCAATAAGTCTGAAAGAGGTATAGGAAATCCTACACCTTGCTTTTATCAAAATTTGCCATTTCTAGAAGAGAAAACAGAAAACTATAAAGGACCTTTTTAGTGCATTTTATAGATTGAATTGTATTCGTTTTCACCCAGTCTATTCTAATCAAAACAGTACTAGAAGACAGAGTAGAAGTGCTGCCTGAGGTTTTCTGAGTCTATCAATCTTCCCCAGAGAAGAAAGCCTCATCTCCTTCCAGTGGATATGCTGGTGGTTTCCAGCCTCTCGCCTGGCCTCTAGAATCCCACTGCATAGCCCATTACTATCGGCTCCCCTGGATAAAAACATGCCCTCCTTCTGCCCCCCTCCCTGTTCTACCCTAAATGTATATCAAATGCCTGTGATGAGCTCTTTCTGTGAATAGATCCTCATTTAGAAAGATGTTTTTTCTTTTACCATCAGTTACGTTTTTAAAAAAAATCATCAAATGCAGCCTGTGTAAATCAACACAGCCCCTCCTGAGTAGTATGCTAAAATGGGGAGAATAGACAGGGCATTTTAAGCCGAGAAGGTGTGAGTCATACAGCTGGAAGAGGGTATATGAGGATATGTGTGCATGTCAAGGAATGCTACCAGAAATGGAAGGAAACAAGCAAGGATCTTTTACTCGCGGCAACAAAAAGACAGCATACCATTGCCAGTGATCTGAATTCAAACTGTGAAAAAATAAACTTCATTCTGAATGCGACTCACTTTGTGGTTTTGTGAGTTGACATCTCTGGGAAATTAAGACAATGTCAAGGTCAGGACTTGCATCCAGGATTGACCTCCAGGTTGATGATTTTTTGCTTATACGCTTTGGCTGCAGAACAAGGACTAATTCAGCAAGGACAAGGTAACAAGGCATAGGAAGTCCCAGGGAGAGACCTGTTTTGATTAGGATCACTGATTACTACTCCAATTTGAATCGGGAAGAATCCACATGCTACACACTACACACGCTAATCAGAACGCATTGTAAATGCTGCAATCCCAGGTGACTGAAAGAGAAGGAGTTGCAGCTCAGTGGGGTACAACCCCGGATATTAGAATCTTCTGTTGAAAATCAGGCATTTTGGTGTTTTGTGAAAGAGCAGGCAGGGAAATCTTTCATTTTCACTAGGAAAGGGAGAGGAGGGCCTTCATAAAGAGGAACCTTGGGTGTGACTTGGTCTTCAGGACCATTGTCAGAGGAAAGTTTTTCAATGTCGGAGGTCCTCGAAGATGGATTTCTGAGAGACAAAGAAAATGGAAGCTCTGTCTGCACCCATGTTCCCTTCCAGTATCCTGTAGGGAATGCTGTACCACATGCTTTAAGCAGAGTTATGAACCCCAGTTTGTCCTGATAAGGGTAAGTTGAACTCCAAGATTGAACTGTATTTCAAGGGACAGAATTATGTACAGTTAAACCATTCCACTCCTTGTCTTAGTAATTACTTTACCTCTCACATAAAACTATTCTCATATCTCCTGGTGTCAACTTCCTAATTAAAATGAAATTAATGTTGTCAAGTCGATTGCAGGAAAAAATTCAAGAGACTCAAATATCATACGATCACATCTAGACACTGGCTACATTCAACTCTCTTTCAGTACATATTATTAGCTTTATCTTGCTTCCAAGCCTTAGTAAATGCTGTCCATGTTTTCAAAACTGACTCATAATCTCTCCCAAACTGTACCAAAATGCATGCCTTCTGAAAATGTTGGTCAATATGTTCTTTTCTATATGCAGCATTCTCTTCCTACAAGCTAGCTGAGTAAGCTACATGAACATAATCCAAAGGCACCCAAATTCCTCAAGGTGTGCCAAAAATTTAGTAGAATATGGCTGTGTTAGTCTGGGTAGACTAGAGAAACAAATTCATAACCATGCATATGGATATAAGGGAAAAGTTTATATACAAGAGAAATATAACATTGAGAAACAATCCTAACGCAGTCCAGTTCAAAATCGTAAGTCTGCTATTAGTCCATATGTCCGATACCGGTCTATAAAATCTTCTTCCAACTCACGAAGTCATAGGCCAGTGGGTGCAGAGTCCCCACACTGGTGGGGGTCACCTCATGACTCCTTGTTTCTAGGGCTCAGGGTCCATCAGCAGTATTCATTGGTGATAGAAATATGTCAGCGCTGACAGGGGTCTCTCTGTGGCTTTTCTAGGTTCAGACATCTGGTTCCATCAGGGTAAGGCCATGTGGCTTCTCCTCTGGTTCTTGCTGTTCCTCAGATGCTGCCATCTTGTCTGTCAGTAGTTCGTCTCTCCAGGAGAGAGTGAGTCAAGTCTCTCTTCTACAATTGGGAAACACCACGAGACTTCCCAGAAGTCTCAGGAGAAAGCCATGCCCACACAGAGGCCTCACTAGCTACTCATTGGCTATCTCCAGATTGACAGGATAGACTCCACCCCTAGATTTCCAATCATGAAATTGACATCAACTACATGACTACCACAATGGCTATATTTTAACATGTTTCATGAGCTTTGGATGGGACTTCTAAAAAAGGAGCGTCCTTAGGCCTGAAGGTCAGGGGTAGCTAGGACTGGTTCTCACAAGCTCAAGGCAATTAAGAAATACTTTTTATGAGCTCTCATCATTTTGTTTATAATTGTTTTAAATACTTGCACCACTTTCTCCAAAATAGATAATTAAATTCTTGAAGTGAGAAGCTATATTCTTAGGACCTGGATTTTCATATATATCTTTACTGATACTTGACAAACTACTGTGAATTTCACAACTATTACATTTTATTCCCTTTGTGTCCAGGATTGGTGTACCTGTTAATCTGAAAAGACACTAAGACCTGCCAAGGTCAGGTGCATCAGTTTCTACATTTCTCTAGCCACCTAATAGTGGTGTGTAGGGTCGGAGAGCATGGCAGGTATCAAGTAGGGAGAAGTTCTAAAAGTAATTGGAAATCTTTGAGGTTCTTTGAGGAAAAGAAATAGTCCAAGGAGATCAGACCAATAAGACTGGGGTTGTGACAGTGGGAGAAAATTTAAGTCATATACAAGCTTTTTTTTTTTTCCAGTTTGAACAAATGATAAGCCTCAATTCACCAAATGCCTTGCTTTTTAACTAAATACCCATTTTACTAAGGAGTAAAATAAATATGCAGTTCTATATTTCTGAGACACTGAGCTACTAGTGAAAGATTCTTTTGTGAACTTGCCCATTTAGCATTACCAAAAGGTCATGCGACTTATGATATATTATACATTCATTACACATGTATGCAATTGTATGCGATTTTTAAGTGAAAAAGGTTAGTGGGAATGACTTGTACATTATTCTCAAAATAATCTCTTCATCATCTCAAGACAAATTTCACCACTAAGTACAGTCTCTCCTATTCAGGTTTGTGACAAGGCAATTTGACGTTTATATTTCTTTCCTTTTTAAGGGGCTCTTTATAGCTTGTATGCTATGACAAAAATGTGACAGGAAATGACTTTCCTTTGATGTGTAAACAGTGCAGCTATAAAAGAACAGATTCAGGAACATTTCTGTGGTTAGATTTATTTCTACTTAATCTTTTTATTTTTTTAACACCTGTTAACAAGTCGTGTTTGAAATGAGGGGAAGAGAAAAACATGAACAAAAGTTCAGTGACTTTAAATAAAATGCAAAACTGATCTTTCATTGGGTGTTTGTTCTGCTTTTTTTTTAAAAAAAAAACTCTTCACAGGGTGGCTGCAAGAATGGGTTCAAGAATAAGTCCACTGTGAGGATAGAAACTGGGTAGACATGTCATCGTTAGGGTCTCTAGAAGTTGAAACCAACTCAAGACAGCATAAAATTATATACATTATGAATCTTGCTTTAACCCCCTTGGTTAATGACACATTCCTGTCATTAAAATGAAACAGTAAGTTTTTGACATTTTTGATATTTTCAAATAATTTTCTGTTATATAGTCTGGAGGGGAGAACATATCTCTGTTTGGGAGCTTTTCAAGTAAACATAAAGTCCCACATGTATGTGTCCAAATGTATGCTTGTTTATGGAAGAATTCCACAATTTACTGAAAGATTGAGTCCCAGAGTTTGTAAGTTAGCTGTGAATTTGTTATTATAATCATTCAATTATTAAATCAATATTAAGTCCAGGAATTGGTCCCAACAAGACAACCTACCAAGTCCCAATTAACCTATAATTTATTTCAGAAAACAAGATAAATGCATTTAGCCTAATTAACATTAAGAGTGCAGAAACTCTTACTCTATACCGCTGCTATTCTCAGAGGTTTATCCTTAGACTTCTGTCCTTGCCTTTCTACTTAGTTACAAATAAAAAAACAGACTCTTGGATGAATACCACACCTATATTCCTAATTGTTCTGAATATAAGCTACTTGCTCCATAAGCAAACTGAACATAGATTCCTAGTGAAATTCATGTGTTTTCACAAAAGAACCTATTTTAACATTTCTGCCCTATTGGATGTTATCTTCCACCGAGTTCCTGCCACCTAATTTTCTTTTCTTTTTCTCTCTGTCTCTTCCTCTACACAGATATTCACTACATACTGTTCTCAACCCGCTTTTAGAGCTTCACAGATTTCTCTGTTTTCGTTATCCCAGCTTCCACAGGTTTAATTCAGGCCTAAGTCTATTGTAGTAGTAATTTAATTCATCTCCTAGTTTCTAAGTCTACCTCTTATAATATGACTTCCAGTCTACTTGAACAGTGGTATCCCTCAGAAAGGATCTGATCACAATGTTAATTATAATAACTCTTCAGAGACTGATTTCTCAAAGTGGAATGGACCTCGGTGAGTCAAATAAAATTTGTGGAAATAGAGTGTTTGCCTTCATTTGCTGGTGGGGCAACTTTGAAGAATAAGGTGTGCCTGATAAAAGCCATGGTATATCCAATTGCTTATATAAATGTGAAACATTACACATTGAATAAATAAGACTGATGAAGAATCAATGCATTTGGAATGTGGTGCAGGTGAAGAATCAGGAGCTACATTGACCGTTAAAAGGTTAAATAGATCTATCTTACAAGCACAGCCAGAATACTCCTAATAGCAAGATTTCATCTTATATACATTGAGTATGTTATCAGGTGAAACCGGTCCCTGAAGAAGGACATCATGCTTGGTAGAGGGTTAGGGGGAAAGAGGATGAACTTTAAGGAGATGGATTGGCAACATGTCTACAACCATAGACTCACACATGGGAGAAATTGCAAAGATGGCATAAGACTGGATAGTATCATGCTCTGTTGGATTTGTTGTATATAAGGTCGCTATGATTCAGAATCAACTCGATGCCACCAAACAGCAACATACCTATCACCAGGTAATGGGATGACTAAGGACTAGGTTGCTAACTGAAAAGCTCATGGTTGGAATCCTCCAGGTACTCTGAAGGAGAAAGATGTGGAAACAAGTTCATAACGATCATCAACTCATAGCCCTATACCCAACCCCCACTGAATCAATTTTGGTTTACAGCGATCCACTATAGCATTTCTGAGAACGTAAATCTTGACAGGGGTAGACAACCCCTTCTTTTGTTCATAGAATTGTAGGTAGGCCTGAATTGTGAATCTTGTGAGTAGCAACCCAATGCCTCACCCAATGTTTCAACATGACTCTTTATGAAACCCTATGGGGAAGTTCTAGTCAACACATAGGGTCATTATGAATTGCAATTAATCAATATGATAGTAGGTGTTGTAGCATAAGCTTTGGGCTACTAAACCATAAGGTTAGCGATTCAAATGCACTACTTAGTTGGAAGAAGATTAGACTAATGAGATTTTCTTTCTTCCTTTTCATGCCTCTTTCCCCTTTTGCTTCGATACTAAATTCAATTGTCTTTATGTTCTTTTCTCCTTTTCCTAACTTACTTTTTCATTTATTATTTTCTTTTTGCTATTATTTTAGCTTTTCTCTTGCCTTTTTATATATTTTATGTCCCACTCAATTGGAGAAAACCATGGTTGACTACATTGTCTAGCTGCACTTATACTTCCAGAAGGCCACTGCACTGTACTAAGAACACTACTTACTCCACTACAGCCTGATTATTTACCACAGTACAGAGCATCCAAGCCCTCCTTCAGCTGTGTCACATGAGCAGAGAAGAGATATTTGAGCATATGCATACAGTCTCTATCACACTCACCAGAAAGATGGCTCATCAGAAACCATGCAGGCAAGCAGGAAATAGGGTGACATATTTCTAATTCTGAAAGAAAATTTTCTAACCAAGAATCATCTACCTAAACAAAATTGTCCTCCAATATGACAGCAAAATTAGGATATTTTGAGATAAACAGAAATGAAAGAATTTGTAAAAACCAGACCAAATTTGCAAGAAATACTAAAGGGCATTCATTGGACAAAAAACAAAAAACAAAAAACCAGGGGCTTAGCCCCAGTGGCATAAATGGTTGAATGTGAGACTGTGGTCTGTGGGCTTGGCAGTTCAAATCCGGCGGCAGGTCTCAGGAGCAGTGCTGGGTAGCTTCCACCACCACCAGAGGGCAGTGATATCCCTCCCTCAAAAATAAGACCAATGAGAGCAGACAACTTGAGATTAACCTACCTGATTCTACCACCCAAAGCCAGCCCAGATATTTGTTGCTATCATTAGGTGCTGAAGAGTCATAGTGACTCTCTGTTTAGCAGAAGGAAACACACCCAGACCCCACACCAATTTCAATCTAAAATATTCAAAATAAAACCAATCTATAAGACTGAAAGCAGAGAGACATCTATTTATAATAATGACTATTACAAAGAAAAAAATAAGATACTATTTATTTACAGAACTCCCAAATGCAGAGGAAGCCAATTAGATGGAACTTGGATGAAAAGGAAGGCAATCTACAACAAAGGGAGGTTCACACTAAAGGCTGGAGGCAAAGAAAGACAATAGGAGTTCTAGAGTTATAAACATTAGTGATAATTGCTGTTATACACACAGTTATGGGAAAATGGTTATCTATGAGTAGAGGCATGGGTATCCGCACAGGTAAAATGGATGTGGGAGATACTGTGGAAGCTACCTGTGAGTGCATTTGTGTGTGTGTGTGTGTGTGTGTGTGTGTGTGTGTGAAGGTGTGTGTGTATTGTGCATGGGTATTTTACCTGCGTTAGTCTTGGTAGACTAGAGAAACAAATTCATAAACATGCATTTAGATATAAAGGAAAGGTTTATATACAAGAGGAATGGAACATTGGGAAAGCATCCAAACCCAGTCTAGTCCAAGGTCATAAGTCTGACAGTAGCTCATAATGTCTGATACTAATTGATAAAGTCTCCTTCTGACTTACAAAGCACATGCAATGATACCAGAACAGTCACAGGCCAATGGGTGCAGAATCTTGAGTATCCAGCAGCAGTAGACCCATCCCAGTGCTAGCAGGGATCTCCCTGTGGCTCCTCATTTCCAGGGCTCAGGCTCCCTCAGCAGTATCCATTGGCAGTAGAACCACTTCAGCGCTGAAAGGGGTCTCTCTGTGGCTTCTCCAGCCCCAGAGATCTGGTTCCCTCAGGGAAGGCCCATGTGGCTTCTCCTCTGGCTCCTCCAGGTTCCAGGAATTATGATCTATCAGCATACCACCACCTTGTCTTGTCAGTAGACCGAATCTAAGACACTGAGTCTCTAGTCTCTCATCTCTACAGGGAAAATATCGTGAGATTTCCCAGAATTCTCAGAGGAAGCCAGGCCCACACACAGGTCTCATTGGAGATCTCCAGATTGACAGGTTAGACTCCACCCCTACACTCTTAGTCAAATTGGCATCAGAGTAAGTGACTGTCACATTACCTTTGCCAAAAATATACCCACAACTACTATAGAGTATATAGCAGGCAAAATGAAGAAGTCTTAAACACAATCAAATACCTTGATGGAATTAGTCACTGAATCTCAAAGCCACTCTAAGTAAGATTTTTGAGAGTGTGTATTTTTTTTGAGAATGTGTATTTTTTACCAGTGGAGATGGCCTTATATTTATTCCAAAGAGCGACTGGTAGGTTTGTACCACCAGCCCGTGGTTAGCAAGCCAATGTTTATGCTACATCACCACTTAACCTCTGTGATAGATACAACCTTTATTGTGCCAACCTGGCGAATGAACACGTGATATTAATTGAAGAGCAGAGATAGAAATGGCTTGGCAAATCTCACCTTTCTCTCTCTTGCTCTTGGATCTTCAGACCAGTGTGCAGTCAACTTCTCTGCTTGTTCTGTGCCTCCATTTGCAAACTATGCTACCTATGGGACACCTAATCTGTGGAACGTGTTACTGCAAGTTGAAATTCCTTCAAGCCCTGCTTCACTATTGTGGCAGTCATGTGCTTATGTTAATTTTATGATTGAAATGTAGGGGTGGAGTCTACTAGCCTGTTAATCTGGAGATAGCCATTGAGTAGCCAATGAGACCTCTATGTGGGCATGGCTTTCACCTGAGACTCCTGGGAAATCTCGCGATATCTCCCTTGTGAAGATGAGAAGCTATCTTCCCCAGTTGTTGGGAGTTAGTCTGAGAGACGATTAATCACAGACAAGATGGCAGCGTCTGAGAATCTGGAGGAGCCGGCAGAGAGACCACATGGCTTTGCCCTGATTGAGCCAGATCTCTGAAGCTGGGGCGGCCACATGGAGACCTCTGCCAGCGATGAGTTGCTTCTGCTGTTGAAGGACCCTGAGCCCTGGAAGCGAGGAGCCATGTGGAGACCCCTGCTGGGATTCTGCACCCATTGACCTGTGACTTCGTGAGTTGGAAGACTTTATAGACTGATTTCGAGCATATGGGTTAATATCAGACTTATGACCTTGAACTGGACTGGGCTGGAATGCCTTCTCAGTGTCACATTCCTTTTGTATATAAATCCTTTCCTTATATCGATATGTGTGTCCATGAAATTTGTTCCTCTATTCTACCTGGACTAACACAACTATGCTACTGGAATACACACACATCTCTTGAGCTGGGGACTGTCGGACCGGTCATTTGGCTGATTGTTCATGACCTGCCTTGCTGTTTGTGCCTGTGGCCAGATAACCTGAATTGCTCTAGAGAGCGACAGAGGACTACCTAGAGGCCCTCAAGACTTGAAGGACTGCCAGTGCATTTTAGCTGTCTCACAGAAGTGAGTTGTACTGAGTTATTTGTATGGTTTTATAGATTAATTAATCTTTTATTTCTTATGCTAGGTATCTATCTAGCTATATAAATAGATATAGAATTATTAGTGTTTCTCTTGAGAACCATACACACATTTCTTCATGTCCAAGAAACATTCTTTGCAATAAGACATTTCACAAATTGTGATTTGGACATTGTGCAAACATGATGAAATCAGGAATAATGGAATTCACTGATTTCCAAGCTTCATGCTGTACAATTATCTTTTATTTCACTTCTAAATAGTTGCCTCTTTTTGTTGTTGACCCTACTGGTGACTTTGCTGCACTGAAGAGCAATGATGCACTTCATGTTAACATTTTCTAAAAATTAAACATCATTATGATGCTCAAGAGATCCACAATACATCAGATTGCTGCTGCCAATGAGATAGCACAAACTGTTATTTGGTAAAACTTTTATTTTTAAGTAGGGGAAGTTAGTATTAAACTAAATATAAAAGATAAAGTACTATACATACATAAGCCAATAACCTAAATCAATAACCAGACTTTCTTCCATCATCTGATGTTTACTCATGGCAAACTGGTAGGACAGGGTAGAACTGCATTATGAGTTTCTGATATTGTGACTGTTTATGGGAACAGAAAACCTCATATTTTTCCTGTGGAGCGACTGGTTTTCTCTTGCAGAGTAAACTGCTGACCTTCCCAATTGTAGCCCATTTTGTAACCAGTAAACCATCAGAGGTCTATTTAGCCAATAATAGATAGTTATAATTACTATCCAGATTTAAGTAGTTATTATAGGCTTCATATATATTATATATGTATATATTATAAATGCAAAGGCACACACACATGAGCTGTCATTATACACTTGGCAGCCATATTTCTTTGTAAAAAACTATTATAGGCACTCCTGCTGCATGTGGGAAGCTGTTTCATTCACTATATCTTATTCTTCAATTAGAATTTCTGAACTCTGTTGTAAACTTACATAAACATGGACATATTTAATTATATAGTTAAATATATGTTCACCCAAACAGATGGAATATGATACATGGCTGTATTTAAATTAATGAATAAATACAGAAAAAGCAAAATCCTGTGATAAAGATCAACTTCACTTATGGTTCAGTCAAATTTATTTGTTTATAGCTCTCTATAGTATTCAGTTTATTAAATTAACACTGGGGAACTCAGCAAGATGGCGACCAGGGAAACAGATCATGCTGGGTGCTCCATGGAGATTGATGAGTTGAGAGTTCTGGGGGTTAAGTAAGGTGTGTGAAGCTGTTAATTCTTGTAGTGGTTGGTTAATTCTTCTGCGCACACAGGAAACGGTCCAGAACCAGCTGCTGCAATACAGTGGACTACTATGTCTTGGCTAGCCACAGTGTTCCTACCACCAATCACCCTGCAGAGACTGAAGAACTGCAGTTTGATGTTCAAGATGACATGGACATTTCTGCTCCCTATTACTGGATCCCTCCCCCAAGAACAGCACTTTCTTTACTACCTTTTCCCTGCCCTGCCAGGCATTCCTGCTCCTTTATCAGAAGCAGCTGACTGCCTCCAGCACCCTGTAACATCCTCACTCACTGATCTGTATGCTCCCATGACCAGGCCAGCACTTTCCTTGAGGCTGCTCCATGCACAGCTGCAAACAGCTCACATAGAGACCTGGGGGTTGCTGGAGCACAATGCAGGTGGACCTCAGAGTTTGGCTACTGAAAGGAGCCACCTAACCTGCCTCCACACAACAGACTCCTGTTAGGCTAGTGTGAGAGGGAAACCCCAGTGTGACAAAGTTGAAACACAAGCCCTCAGGGCATTTGGCTGTAGACAACCTACAGAAGCATCAATATCAACTTCCCCAAAGCAAGAGCCTGGGGCTCTTTGACTCCCAGGAAAATGGCACATAGGTCCAATTAATCAACACAGAAGGAGCAAGCTGCTTCATCAACTTCAATAAGAAGAGAAACAAAATCCAAGGTCAAAGGGTGGCCATGATTTAATGGCAGCTATAGAAGAGGCAAACATTGACCTCCCAAAGAAGGATAGCTTCAGTTTGCTGCTTAGAGTCATACAGGATATGAGATAAGCAATGTAGAAAAGGACTGAAATGATAAGAAAAAATAGAGACCATACATTAAAGGAAAACGCAAGAACTAAGGGATGAGAAAACAAAAACCAGTAGCAAATTCATGGATGTTGCCAACTGATTGGAGGAGACAGAAACACACTAGTGACAACCAAGCAGATTTTAACAAATGAGAAAAAATGTCAAATAGGATTATCAGAAAAGTTAAAGGAACCTGAGAGCTATGCCTCATGCTATGAAGAGAAAAACATCAGAATAATTGGATTATTGAAACAAGACAAAACAAAAAATTGACAGCAAAAATAGCAAGAAAGTCTTGGAGGAAAATTTCTCAAGCTTAATGAATGAAAACTAGGCAACTATTCAGGAGGCCAAAAGCATATCAGCTGAACTGAATCACAAGAAGAAGTCACCAAAGCATATAGTAGTTAAACTATCCAACTTTTGATAAAAGGAGAAAAACATAAAAACATATAGGGGAAAAGAAGTACTCACCTATAAAGGCAATCAAATAAGAATATACTTAGACATATCTGCATGTATTATGAAGAAGAGGAGAGAGTGGAATAAAATTGAAGGAAAATGACACAAGCCCAAGAATATTCTATTCAACTAAATTATCTACCAAGGTTGATGGAGACATAGGAGTCTTCCCAGGCAAGTAAAAACTCAAATAATATGTTAAAATGAACCAAGTTCTACATAAGATCCTTGCTCGCCCTCTATGTGCAGAAGCACAATACTCACTAAGTACAAATAAGAAACTTCCACATAAAACAACTCTTCCCAGCGATCAACAAAGAGAAACAGGCCCCAAGATAGCATTGGCTCAAGGGTTGAAAGAAGGCAAGCATGAATCTCACACAGACATACATGCACACACATGTACAACCCACAGATAAAAATGTAGGTAAGAAACACCCAATACAAAAGATACAATATGACACCACAGAGTCCACAGATAGGCGTAAAACCCTGAATATCAAATGGAATGAACCTGGGCCTTAAAAGGCAGAGACTAAGAGAATGTCTTAAAAGACACAACCCCTCAAAGTGCTGCCTACAGGGGACACATCTCAAGATTAGAGACAAAAAGTAGGCTGAGAATCAAAGGCTGGAGAAAAACATACCAAGCAAATAACAATTCAAAAAAAGCAGGAGTTACAATCCTAATCTCAGATAAAATTGATCTCAAAGTGAGAGCCATAGCAAGAGATAGGGGCACTATGTAATGTTCAAAGGAACAATAGACTAAGAGCCAGTGAGCATAATAAATATATATATACACCAAATGAGAGACCCGCAAAACTCATTAATCAAATGCTCCAAAAGATCAAAAAGAAATCACAGGTTCAACAATTATCATAGGTGACTTCAATACACCACTCTCTGAGGCCACAGATCTAAATAACAATTAGAAAATTTAACCTGATAGATAGTTACAGAGCTCTCTATCCGAATGCAAAATATTCACATTCTTTTCAAACCTACATGTGGTCAAAGTTAGACCACATGCTGGGACACATGTTGAATCTGCATAAATTCAAGCACATTGAGATCTACAGCTCTCTCTTTGTGACTATTGCGTGAGGCTGGAAATCAACAAAAGGATGACTAAGGAAACAAGAGTCAACAATAGGAGGATGAATCACTTTATTGCAAAAAGAGCAGATGCTGGCAGAGGTCAAAGATAAAATTTGGAAATTTCTAGAAACCAACGAGAATGAGATTATTACATACCAAAACTTATGGGACACAGCAAAGGCAGTTAGCAGAGGAAGTTTCATAGCAATACATGCACATATGTAAAAGGAATAGAGACTTATGATTGACATGCTGGCACAAAAATTACAGGAATTACAGCAGAGTCAACAGTTCAATTCTACTAATAGCACAAAAGAAAACAAACAAACAGAAATAATAAAAATGATGGCTGAGATTCTGGAGAGGGAAAACACGAAAATTATGGAAAAAATTAATGCTGCTAAAAATTGGTTCTTTGAAAGGCTGACCAGAATAGACAGACTATTGGGAAATCTAATCAAAGAAAGAAAGGAACAAATATCAATAGCAAGAATGAGCGATGCGACAGAGGACATTGCAATAGACCCTAATGAAAGAATAATGACACAGTCCTACAAAAGCCTGTACTCTAATGAATTCAACGACTTGGAAGACATGGACAAGTTCTAGGAAAAACAATCTCTCCCTTGAATATCCCTGCTGCGCATCAAGAATCTCAACAGACCCATAGCAATCGAAGTACTAGACAAGGTTATCAAGAGGTTATGAACAATAAAAGTTCTCCCAAACAGTTGACTTCACAGGAGGATTCTATCAACCACTCAGGGAAAAACAAACACCAGTCCTACCCAAACTCTTTGAAAACATAGACAAAAATGGAAAACTCCCGAACTATTTCTATGAAGGTACAATAACTCTGATATCTAAACTGGGCAAGGATTCCATAAGAATAGAGAACAACTGACCAATATTTCTACTGAACATCAATGTGAAAATCCTTAACAAAATACTGGCCAACAGAATACAATAGTATATAAAACAAATAATTCACCGTGACCAAGTGGGATTCATATCAGGAATGTAGAGATGGTTCAACACATGAAAGACAATTAGTATTATGCACCACGTTGTCATGATCAATTATAAAAAACACATGATAATATCGATAGATGCAGAAAAAGCATTCAACAACATCCAACACCAATTCTAGAGTGTTTAAGACACTTAAGAAGATAGGAATGGAAGGAAACTTCTTCAATAAAATACAATCTATATATGAAAAACCAACAACCAATTTTGTAGTCAATGGGGAAAAGATGAAAAGAATCGCTCTGGAAAAGGAGACAAGACAAGGATGCCCCTTGTCCCCACTCCTATTTAACATTGTTTTGGAGGTCCTAGCTAACAGTGTAAGGCAAATAAAAGACATCAAAGATATTCATGTGTGGAAGGTAGAGGTGAAACCATTGTTATTCATATCATGTGATTTCATATGAGGAAAATTCCCAAAGCTTGATGAGTGCTAAAAATGATAGAGAAATATGACAGAATGGCAGAATATAAGATCAACAGACCGAAGTCTATAGGACTTCTGACAAAAGAAACAAACGATTTGTACAGGAAAACTATAAAACACTACTTTAAACCAAGAATTACCTCAGCAAATGGAAGAATATTCCATGCTCTTGAATAAGAAGACTCGCTACAGTAAAGATGTCAGTTCTGCACAAGGTACTATATAAGTTCAATGCCATCCTGATACAAATACCATCATCTCTCTTCAATGGATTGTAAAAATTGATCACCAACTTCAAATGGAGAGGGGAAAAGCTCAGAATTAGTATAGAACCCCTCAAGAAGAAGGACAAAGTTGTAGGCCTTGAACTATTTTACTTTAGCATCTATTATAGAACCACAGCAGTCAAAACATCATGATACTGGTATAATGATAGATAACTAGACCAATGGAAAAGAACTGGAAACCCAGATATAAAATCATCAGCATAAAGACAACTGATCTTTGATAAGCAACCAAAAATATCATATGGGAAACAGATGATCTCTTCAACAACTGGTGCTGGAAAAAAATTAATTATCTAACTGCAAAGAAATGAAGTATTATCCTTACCTTACTCCATGCACAAGAATCAACTCATGGTGGATCGCCGACCTTGAGGTGAATTCTCAACCAATTAGCGCCCTCAATGAAGGAATTGGGACAAGATTGAGAACTTTGGCTGAGTGAATACATATACTATCAGAAAGACGGAAGGACACAAACGCAGAGGAGGCACAAATGGGCAAGTGGGACATACTGAAGATAAAACATCTGTGTACATTGAATGACTTTTCCAAAAGAGTAACAGGAGAGCCCACATACTGGGAAAACTACTTTAACAATGATACATCAGACAAAGGCCTTATTACTAAGACCTAAAATACTCTACTAACTTAAAAGAAGCAGTAAATAATTGCCCATTGAGGAGGTGGGCAGAGGACCTGGACAGACATTTCAGAGGGCAGAAATCCAAATGGCCAATAAACATATGAGAAAATGTTCTGATCATTAGTCAAAAGAGAAATGCAAATTAAAACAACTAGGAGATACCATTCAATACTCTCAAAGATAGTCCAACTCGAAAAATCAGAAAGTAATGAGTGTTGGAGGGGCTGTGGTGAGAGAGCAACTCTCATCCACTGTTGGTGGACCTGTAGGTATGTACAGTCATTAGGGAAATTGATATCCAAAACAGATGGAGATTGAGCTACCATACAACCTAGCAATTCCCTTACTGGGCATTGCCCAAAAGAGGCAAGAAACAAAGCATAGTCAGATATGTGTGCTCCGCTATTCGTTGCAGTACAGTTCACAATCATAAGGAGTTAGAAACAACCCAAATTTCCATCAGCAGATGAATGGATTAAGAAACTGCGGTTCATACAAATAATGTAATACTATGCATCCCTAAAAAGCAGTGATGAATGCATGAAGCACATTGCTTCATGGGAAGATCTGGAGAAAAATTATGCTAAGCAAAGTAAGTCAAGCACAAAAGGACAAGTACAGCATGAGTCCAATGAGGTAAGTTTTAAGAAAATGCAAAAGAAGCATAGGGGAAAAGTTTCTATATATACATTTCTGGGTGAGGTCCGGCACTATGGCAGGGACCAAACCCAACCAAGGGATATTTATGTTAGCTAACTAAAAAGGAGGAGAAAAGAAAAGAGAGAGAAAGAGATTGAGGTATCAGGGGAACAGGATACTAACCCACTGAAGGGGAGTGTATTCTTTTTATCTCCACAAAGGGACCAGACTTCAACCCGTTGTGCCAAGAAGTGAATGCAACACACTGGCATGAAGCAGGGAACAAATAGTGAGACCTGTAGGGCTGGCTCCCATCTGAACTTGGTGCACAACTCCCCTCCCCCACCCCAGAAGAATGCACTTCAGAGACCTGCACTGAAGATGATGCTCAGGAAGAGGGGAGCTTTGGATCAGAAGCAAATGAAAAGGGAAAGAGAGAGAGTGCAACACATCCTGCTTTACCTAGCCCTGAGGATGATATTCTGCTTCAGAGCAACCAGTGCACAGAAGGAACCACAGGGTCAGTCCCATCATGAGCCATGATGTCCCTCAGTGACCCATAGTGCTATTGGGAACAGGACTGGGGACCTGATGCAGGAGAAACGCTAAAGGCATGCAATGGAGAAGCAGGGGGAGCAAAGCAATGATGCCCCCAAGGAATACCAAAAATAGACCTTGGGACAATGTTATGGCACCCCATTGGATTTGTCTTGAAAACACTCATAAAGTTCACCAGACAGAACTGGAACTTTTGTGTGTTTTTTTTTTTTTTAGTTGTCATTTTGTTTGTGTTGTTATGTTTTGCTTTGCTTCACTTTTGTGCATATTATTGTCTTTGCATTTCTCTCTAGACAAGATATGTGGGATAAACAATCTGGAGGAGAAAAACTGATGTTGCTAGGGGTTCCGGGAGAAGTGAAGTAGGGGAAAGGTGCCAAGCAAACCCAAGGAAAGAACAAGGGAAGAACAAGTGATCTAAAAGTTGATGGTGAGGAGGTCTTAGGATGCCTGCAGGGGTGGGGTTGGGGGAGGGGAGAGCTTGATCAAGGCGAGAGGAATTGCCAAAACCAGAATGAAGACTGAATATGATAGTTGTATAAGAGGAAGAACTAGGAGGCAAAGACTTTATAGAGGTCTATATACAGACATATATGTTTATATGTGTGTGTATATATGTATGGAAATAGACCTATGTACATATATTTATTTATAAAGTATTAAGGCAGTAGATGGACATTGATGCTCCATTCAAATAATCCCTCATTGTAAGAATACTTTGTTTTACTAATCCGGCACTCTGTGATGCTTAACTTCTCTGACATGATCACTGAAGACAAAGCGGGTACATAAGCAAATGTGGTGAAAAAAATTAATAGTGCCTGGCTATCAAAAGATATAGTGTCTGGGGTCTTAAAGGCTTTATCATAAACAATGAACCATCTAAATGAGAAGCAACAAAGTCCATATTGAAGAAGCACACCAGCCTCTGTGATCATGAGGTGTTGATGAGACCAGGTATCTGGCATCAAAGACCCAAAACAAAACAGAATCATATCAATGCGAATGAGGGGGAGTGTGGATTGGAGATGCAAATCCCAACAGTCATCAAATGGACAACGCCTGTCAGAAGGACCACAAGGAAGAGATGAGCCAGTCAAGGTCCAGTATCGCATCAAAAAAACACACAACTTCCCTCTAGTTCTTTAATTGTCTCTTCTCCCCCAGTATCATGACCCCAATTCTACCTTAACACTCTGGCAAGACCAAAGCATGCACATTGGTGCAGATAAGAACTGTCAACATAGGGAATTCAGGACACAATAATAAACCCCTCAGGACCAATAATGAGAAGGTAAGAAATGGGAGGGAGTGAGGGAGAACTGGTCACAACAATCAACATATAACCTCCTCCCAGAGGAAAGGACAAAAGAAAAACTGGTGAAGGGAGAGAGTGGTTGGTATAAGATATGAGAAAAAATTATAATTTAATGAGGGTTCGTGAAGGAGGGAGGTTGTGGGAAGGAGGACAAAGAAATGAGGGGCTGGTAGCAAGAGTTCAATTAGCAAGAAAATATCTTGTTGATAATGATGATGGCAACATATATACAAAAATGATTGGCACAATGAGTTATGGATGGATGAATTGTGATCAGAACTGTAAGAGCTCCCAATAAAATGATAAAAATTACTACTAATACATCTTAAAAATCAAAAGTCATAATTTGGCAGCTACTACACCAAACATGATTTCAAACTGAAATAGCAAGTGAGCGCTAATATTTGGTAAGAAATGGAATCCATGTCTATCATCAAAGTGTTTCATATATGATGCCTATTCATTGCAAAGCTAAATTCTTTTAAAAACTAAATAAATAACAGCTATTTTGATATACACTGCTCTAACCAAGAGGTTAAAGGTAGAATTTCCTGAAATGGGACCAAGAGACATTGCTATCTGATGTGGTCCACTACAAAGGACCCACTTCTGTGGGATTCCTGCCAAAATAATGCAAAAGAGAAGTAGAGTCAACTAGAAACATCAGATGGATTCAATCTCCAACCTGGGCTGGACATTTCAACTGCAACAAGATCATGGCATAAAAGCTTCTAAGGCAAATGTCAGATTAAAGAGATGAAAAAGATCTGACAGTAAAATACACTATGTAATCCTATTCCCAGGCATGCACACAAAATAGTGTTACATAAACATTAGGTAGAAAACAGGTAAAACTGGAACGGAATGGATATATTAGATAATAATGTTTTATTGGTATTAGATGAATGGTTTTATCACTATACTGTGACCTATAAAAGAAAGCCCTTGGTTTTAGGATTTAGGAAATGCATACTTAAGTACTTAGGTTAAAAAGGATATCATGTTTAAATCATTTCTATTTCCCCACATTTTCAATTTTGTAAAGTGCAATGTAGAAATTGAAGCATGTATACAGCACTACTTAAAACTTGAATGTGCTATTTACTATTCTTTATGATATCTTCCTAAAACATTTTGAAAATTTCTGAAAATTATTTCCCTCGAACTGAGTTATATATAAAAATTATGATATTCATATTGATAAAATTGTGTTTGAACATTAAACTAAATAGTGAAAATGGATACTTTAACTTACACAATACAAATGTATTTTAGGTTTTCTTTGGTATGTACCCAGAGCTATTAATCACCTTACAATAAATAAGTTAGCCCCATCCATGACCCCGATTATAATCTATAAATTAATAATATTCTGATTAGAATATTCAGCATAATTTTCTTTCCTGAAGTTTCATACATAGCCCTTCATTTCCAACTGTTTACTGCACAATTTCTTTTTCATGTTCCTTGATCATCTGAGCTATTCGTATTCAAACCAGAATGTGTTTCCTATTTTTTTTCTAAATAAGGATAACTGGTGGCACAGTAGTTAAAATAACTAGCTACTAAATCAAAAGTCCAGCAATTTGAACATACCAGGAACTCTCCAGGAAAAAGATGTGGCAGGCTACTTTCAGAATGATAAATAGCCTTGGAGATTGGATGGAATGGTTCTACTTCAGTCTCTAGTGTTGCTAAGAATTGGACTTGAGTATAGTGTAGGGTTTGGTTTTTGGTATATTTTCTAAATTAAATTTTCCTCAAGTTGAATATCTCTTCCGTAATAAAGTTGAAATTACATTATAAATAGGTGGAGATTGTGGGATTATCCAGAACTAGAGCCTGTCTTAATTGGCATAAGAAGTAAACAGATATGATGGTAAACATTTTGTACACTTACAGTGCAGTACACCTCCTTCATAGAAGAATAAGATCTTCCAAACCCACCAAGCTCACTGCCACTGAACCAATTCTTTCTCAGAGTGACCCTATAGAATGGGGTAGAATTTCTCCTGTGGGTTTCCGTGACAATAAGTTCATAGCAAAGATTTAAAAAAATCTAAGAAATAGTTCAGGAATGAGATATGGTTTGAGATGTGTTATTGTTTGGTTCATATGGACCATGACTGAGAGCAGAAAATTTCAGAAAGATGGATATACTTGTGTTTTATTGACCATACAAAGTCATTCAACTAGTAGGAGCATAGAAAATCATGCCTAACCTTGCAAAAATAATTGAACTTTCAGAACATGCAATCGCACTAATGCAGAGCCTGCACATAGACCAAGAGGTTGCCATTTGGACAGAACATAGTCTAAAATCATGCAAAGTATGTATTAGGATCATCTCTCTTTTACTATATTTATTCAACCTATATTCAACCTATATCCAAGAAACTGTTTGTAGCAACAGAATTAAAGTACGATTTATCAATAGTCTGTGATATATTGATATCACCACCTTATTTCCTGGAAGATAAAATAACTTGGAGCACTTTATTTTTGCAAAACCATTTTATTAGGAGTTAATACAGCTATCATGTAATTCCATAGATCAGTCACATCAAGCAGCATTGCACAATTGCTACCACAAGTAGTTTCAAAACACTTGCTTCCTTCTTGAACTCCTTGACATAAGCTCTTTTTACTCCTTCCTTCCTCCAATATAACCCCAGTGACCCTGCTTCTACTTATTGTCTCTACCAGTTCATTAAGAAAAACATTTAACAAAAATTCAAGAGTGTTACCCCAATGACACAGTATAACTGATGTAAACTCCAATATGAAAAAATACAAACAAACAAACTAAAACCAAAACACACTGAAAATGTTGAAAACCAGATTAGATCCAAAACATGCATTAGAGGGGGGAATCAACAGACAGGGCTTGACCCTTCAAGTCAGGTTTATCCTCTTCATCTCTTATATTCATCTTTCCAATGCACTCTGGCAACTAGTTTTTTCCTGTCCCTCTATTAGGGATAGAGATAATTTCTAGAGGTTTATCTTCTTTGTAGATCTCACAAATAAATCTTAAGCTTTCACCATCATCCATAGCTTTCTGAAAACCAGAATCTCACAATTCAAACTCTGCAACTTGTCTCTCTTTTGGCTTCTAATTATATGGTTTACAATCCTTTGGTCACGATGTTGGTATGTGTTTCTTCCATGTGTATTTAGTTGACATGTCACATAGATGGCTGCTTGTTTGGAAACAGGCCATTAAGACCACAGATGATATTTTATCATCTCGCCCATATCTTCTGGATTCCCTTTCTGAAGAAGAAGATTTAGCAAGTTTATGATGCGGAAGCTAATTGCTCTTAACTCGGAGCTAGAATTTAGTGATCCCCAAACCCATTCCTAGATCTATGTCTTCAAATCTGCCTTTGGCTCCCATTAGAGATATTCTTGTTGATTTGTGCTAGAGAGCCTTACCAATAATCTCCCTGGAACATAAAGATCATCTTTTTATAGTGTCACTGATAAGTCCCTGGTACTAATTTTTAAAACAATCTTGAGAGAGATATATTGAGGCTAACTCCTTATCACAACACCAGAATTATTCACCTGTACAGAATCAATCCTATTGTGGCTAAACACTAATTATACAAACAATGGAAGCTGATTGTCAGGGGGAATCTACAATAATGTTCACTGAGATTGTCTGTTACAGGAGTCCTGGATTAATATATATTTTAATACAGCATATAG